>JAITYZ010003509.1:0-13817 GCA_027744595.1 Paronellides praefectus | reverse complement strand
GATTATGTGCTTTCTACATGGAAACCATATCCCTGTTCCAGTCAACTGGAATATCTTTCACCATGTTTCACTGTTGTACATACTGGAGTAGTAGTACAGGAGCAGCAGCAGTGTATTACTTTGCCTTTTTCCTTGACATGTCACACAGGAGCTGTGTAATATGTAAGTATTCCACGAAATGATGCGATATTATTCTTTCTCAGAATCTTGACTGGCACAAGAAAGAGAGAGAAAGGAAAAAAGAAGCTCATTTACATACCACAATGGCAAAAATCGGAAGTAACTTATTTCAAAAAAAGAATAATCTTCTTTTGCATGGGAAAGTACTATGTCATTATTATCATCATCATCAGCCAGCATCATTGAGTAAAAGCGTTCCACCAAATATTATACACCTTGGAGCATGCAGCATGTTTTTTTCCATTGTTACCATTGCATGTGTACAGTATGATTGATTATTATTATTATATATAGCCAAGATGAAAATTAGTTTTGTTGTATGCATGATCACGCACATTATTATTCTTCTGATGACAGGAGAAATATTTTCTGACTTGGCGTCTCTCCTTTGCTTTCCCTTCTTCTGATGGAGTACAATAGGTATAGCCTTTACATCATGTACCTATGTATCACGCACACAACACACACACTATACAAAACTGTTAAATGAAAGTTAGCCTGTAATAATTCTGCATACATTATGCCCGAGTGTCAAAAACCTTATCAAGTTCCAAAATAAAACGGGCATTTATTTATAACTTCCATGAAAATCCAAATTATGTGTGTGTCCTGTCCGTCAGTCCAAAAATAATGGGGACCGACACACGCTCCATTTAGGTAACATGATGTATATTCGTATTAATTGCGCAAATTTATTTTTGACCACGTCCTACCTTGGATCTAAAAAAATATTTTCTAATGAATTTTTCATTTATAAATTTATAAATTTATAAACTTAATTGGTTCTTTCTTACTCCCCGGTTTCCCGGATTTATATATTTACTTAATATTCATTCAAACTTCTCCGGTTTTAGGCCTATTTATACAATGTTTACAATATACACATATTTCATCTAAAGATGATGATGATGGTATTCATCATCATCATCATCATATTCCTTATTGTGTTTTGTTGGCTGGGTTATTTTTTTGGTATCCATTTTCTAGCAAGAGCACACACACAATACATGATATCATTAGAACTTCCTTTTGTTGCACCAACACACACACCATCAATTTTAACCAACTAGCATATAATATTACTCTGTAGCAGCATTTATTTTATAAGAGGACAATTTTCAAACAGAAGCAGCAGCAGCAGCAGAGGAATATTATGTACCTATATATTAGATAGACGCACACATCTCATCACCATCATCACTGCCACAACCACCACCACCACCAACCACCGCCACACACACAACTTTCAAGGATTCCACACACACACACACCGTCATCATCACAACAGACAATATTCTCAACACACACAAAAGCAAGCGAAAATTCCATGTCGAACTTGTTTTTTCCCATTTTGCGCCTCGTCGTCCTTCTTCTTCTCTGCGAATGATAAATAATCCATTCCATCCTGTTTTCTGTGTGTGGATGTGGATATGTGAAATAAAATGCATGCAGGGAATTGAAAATGATGATCAAAATGAGCTATGACTTTGCTATAATAATAAATACTACCTTTTAACACTCGGATAAATTTTTGAAATAAGTGAATGAATAAATTCATGCAAGAAGGCAAAACATGCACGATCACAGAGAGATGCATGTTTAATAAGCACCGATCAAAACTATTCACTTTTAATATATTAGCGTCTCCAGAGCACAAAATAAATAAAAACACATACATCGCATCGCCGTGACAAGACGGATATCATCAGAGAGAGAGAAGGACTAATAATAAAAGGAGACAACAATGCAGAAAATATGTACATATGCCTATTATACTTGTCTCCAAGGCTCATTTCGATAATATGTTGCATGGGTGTACATATTACCTATTTTTTGCATACTTGTCGAAAAACGAAATAACTTTTTGGAAGCGCATATTTTCTTACACCTTCCTTCCTTGTTTTACAATTTTCATAAACACACACTCACGCCAAATATTTATTATTATTTGTGTGGAAAAGAGGATGTGTTTGTATCTGTGTAAATAAATAGACAAGCACGCTAACAAGAATAGTAGCAAGAAAGTTTAGGGACACGACAGGTTTTCAATTTACAAAAAGAAGTATACAGACTATAAAAGCAACAATGACACACACGGAAAAGTACTATAATGATAGTATACATAATAATATGTATCTATACCACCTAAAATGCACAAAAAAAAATATCTCGCATTGTCGTCGCATCACCCTTCCTTTTAGTAAATGTGGTGGGGGTGGCTATGGGGATCCTATATTATATTTTTTTTATCCCTTTATACTTCCCGTTTAACTTCTTTCCGGATAGAATATGTATTTGAAAATAGTTTGAAATACTACTACCAATGTATGTATACATGTTATATTGTAGTATTTACTAGAAAAGTGGAAAGTATGCGGGAGCCATCCATCTCTTTTCTTTCCCTGTCTTGTACTCACTTTCAGAGCTACACGCAGTTCTCTCTGGTGTCTATATAGCTTGCATGCATAAATAGTATTGGCCCTTTTTATACCCGGGTGTTTTTACTTTTACATAGTTTTGTTTTTCTTGTCTCTTTTCTCCTTCTTCTTCTCTAGTTTAACACTATTGTTTAGACTCCTACGCAAAATTCACTGAGGAATCCATATCATTACTGCATGCATTTCCCCTTGTAGCCCTGTTGTTGTAGTAAAAGTAACTTTTCATGTAGCTTTTGTTTGAGACAACCAATGAATATGTACATTTATAACAACATGCATTATGTTTGTACGTACATTTTGCTCGTTTTGTATCCCGGGTAAATGTATATATTTCACCTAAAAAATATAAGGAACCACAAAATGCTTTTGTTTTGGATGGTCTATTGAAAAACTGATCTATTTTGTAGGTGATATACTTATTTATTTACGTGTAATTTTATAAAAGCTTATATTGGATTTTGGTTTGTTGGACTATTTTGGATGGGGTAGGATTGTAGGATTTGGATTTTCAATTTATACAGCGTTTGAATCATCATCATCATCATGTCCTATTGGAATGCTCGGTGGTGCGCTCAAAATGCATGCATATATTAGTGACGCTGCAATTCTCTTTACACCACCACCACTATACTACCCGGGAGTAATAAGGTTCTCAAAATAATAAATTGTTCTTTGATGTCAATGCATGTATGTGTGTATGAAATGAAAGTTCAATATATAATGTGAGATGAGAAACGGGTAACTTATTGTTTAATCTTACGAGCATGCACGCATGAATGCGCTCAATGTATGTAAATAATAACAACAATAGTAAATAGAAAATATAGACGTGTTATCAAGATGCGATACTCCATGTAGACATGTATGTATGTACAAAATGAAATAATCAAAAGGGTGGTGTAGAAAAAAAAGAATTTCAATAAAAAAATATATGTACATTGCATTGCACAATGCTACATGTGAACTTGAAGGGAGTAAAATGTAATAATAAATATATGTGTGGAATGGAGGCTTTGATGTGTGCATAAAATATTCAATTTTCAGAGATTTCAAAGCGGAATAATAATATATTGAATTGAAGCGGTGACATTTTCCAACTCTTTTTTTTCCTGGTAATATTGTTTAAAATAAAAAAATATGGTGCATTGTATTGCATGTGGTTGATGTATTTGGTTAGTACACAAGGCAAAGTGAAAGATTCAAAAGAAGCAAACAATTGAACAGAGTCAGTAATTGAAGCATCATTGCTACTTTGCTCTCTATATATTTTTTTACAAGGGGAAGTGTCGTACACAGAAGAACAATATGCAGTAAATGTGTTTGTGTGTTTATTGTGCATGCTGGATTACTGGAACTAAAAACTGTGGAAGAGGACGACGAAAATTCGCTATAAACGAGAGAGAAGGGATTAGAGGAGAAGCAGAGGGGATTTAGATAGAAATTCAAAATTGAAAATCGACTGACTAAAACAGATAGCAAAAGGGAACAACAACAATATAAACGATTTAAATTTATCATTTTCACTATGTTTCTCTCTCTCCCTTTTATTGTTAGCCCATTAGAATAGTAGCGGCGGCGACGGTGGATTAATGGAGGTGGACAGGAAAACTAATCTAAAATATGGAGTGAATGAAATATACTCAAATCAATCTTGTGATGTATCTATTAGCATGCATACTTGTTTGACAAGTGTGTGCGGTATGCAGCAATATGTGTAAAAGTCATGCGTACACTTCTTTATGAGAATCATGCGTTTTATTCCCTCCCCTTCCATATGTCAATTTAAGAATATTCATAATAGCACATAAATATTTGATACAATAATCACCAACTTGGAATATAATATATAACATATACACAACACATCTAAATTTTCATATCATTTTTTATATAGACGTTTTTTAAACAGACAGCGTCGTAACAGTACAACTTGCGTATAGACATAAAAAATCAAAACATTTTATGTAAACAGTGTAAAATATTGCGTTACTCCTTCTGCAGATTAAGTAGTTTTTTTGTACGTGCAATGCGAACAAAATAAGATGTGTGCTTGTTTTCAGCACTTCTTTATATACTATTATCACTACAACGCAACCATACACACTCATTCAACTACAACGTTTTGCTTCTTCTTCTTCTTCCTTTTTTTACTGTGGAGCTGATTTTACTCCCTCTGGTTTTGGTAGAGATTCATTCTCTCTCTCTCTCTCTCTTCTTTTTTACTAGGCCAACTTGAGTCACAAGAAGAAGTAGTAAATTCATGATTTTACACTACAATTCTATTACTACTTTTCCTTCTCATTCTCTATATTTTGAACTTGAAAGAGTAGTAAAAGTAGTGGTGGTAGTAGTAGTGCAAATGCAATTGGAGTTTTTTTGTATGTCGATTGTGGAAGAAGAAGCAGCAGCAGCAACACAAGTAAAAAGAAGAGAAGCTCGCCGCAAGTCAAACTGGACCATATTTATTTGTCAGGGAGTAATGTATGAGGCCATAAGTCATCCAGCAAAGGGCGGTGTGTGTGTGTGTATCTGTGTGTTTATATGCTTGTTATATTATTATTATTACTACATTTATATTATTTTCGCCCTAGTCACTAGTCAAGTGTGTGGTGGTACTACTAGTCAACTTATTTAGTCGTCACTTCTTTATTCCATTTTTCTTCCCGCTTTTCCTCTGCAATCCAATGCATTATTATTTTGTGGAGAGATGTGGAGTAGAAAAAAACTAGTCTGGTCTTTCTGGTCTGGTCTCAGCAGAGAAGAGTGCAAAGTGCATTATTATTTATGTGATGTGTGTGCTGCTTTGCAATAAAAGTAGGTGAGTTTGTAAAATGCAATTGCAATTCTCTGCAGACAAGACAGACAAACATGAAAAGGCAACGCATTTTCCCTTTATGCAAGTCTGCATTTTATTATCTGCACTTTGCACTATCTCTTTGCTTAAAAAAACTACTACTACCCCAAAACACTTTTTTATTATTTTTTTTTGAATGAATGAACCTTTCCTCTTTTTTTTGCTGATTTGAAAAATTAATGGGCGCAGCATATAAACTTTTTATGATCCCCCACAAGTATAATTACTTTTATCATCTCTTTCATTACAGTATAATTGCCAGTATAAAAAAACTACACGCTACAAGTTGATGTTGCTACTACTAAACCATATAAACATGCATATAAATGCATACAAGTTGCGGTTAAACGTAATAATAATAATATGCATAGGACTACTAATAGCCAATTGTCGTGTAATACTGGTAGCCACACTAAAATCATCATAATCACTTAAGGCGCTCATTATTGTTGTCGTTTGGCAGTGTATAGTCATCATTAAATTCCCCATAAACGGTCATAAGGGCAAGTTAATACACACACACATTAATCTACTTTTTATAGTCTATAATATTATGGGGTTGTCCATTATGTCTACTTTGTAGGATATACAATGTAATAAAAGTATATATACTTTGGTGGATGAATTTATGTATTTTTTATTATTATTATGGCAAAGAAAAGGATTATAGGCCATTTAGCATGTTTATTATTATATGGTGAGGAGGATGATGATGATAATAGCCTTTTTATTGGCTGTTTGGTAATTTGACGGTTTATTTGAATAAATTAAAGGGTTTTACTCCACAGCGCACAGGATTTATGACATTTTTATTGCATCAAAAATCAATTGATTAACTATCCATAATAAAATATTGCTTTTGAAAAATTGCAAACAATATTTTGCGAAAAAAATATCCTTCCAAATTGCAAAAAAAATATCATCAACTACACAGCTCTTTTAAAAGTGGTATGGTGTATTTTTAGTGTCCTCATTCATTCACTTTACTTTGCCGAGTATTTTTTTGATGGAATAGTAAAACATCAGGAAAAACACACGCATAAAACACAATACATTCCATCCATCTCTTTTTATTCCCCACAAAAAATCTAACTTGCGTAGGTATACAAGTATATTTACTCCGACAACTTGAATGCAGATTATATACCTATTGCCCATCTGCTGCTGCTGCTTTTATTCATAAAAAATTGTTTCGTTCTTTACCGTATGCATGTAAATACAAGTTACGTATATATAATAATATAAGCTGGTACATATCCAGCCAGAGAGAAGAATGAAGTATGAACATTTTTGTACTGGGACTCTGTTTGTTGCTGTGGCGTTTATAATGGAGTTTGAGAGAGACGAGGAGGGAGATTTGCTGCTCGCTAGATTCGTTCGATTCTGTCCTTCTCTCTAGGATTAGGATAATAAGTCTGACATTTTTACCCGTCAGGTTCCCTCACAGACAGAACAAGAGAGGCAGATGAAAACAAAGTTTTTTTTCTACTTTACCATCAACAACAGCAGTAAAAGCAGCAGCAAGAGGGCTTCCTATTCACTCCACTCTACTCTTCTTGCTCCATACTTTTTTATGCATCACCACGAAATGAGGGATGTAGATGTTATGTCGTAGCAGAAGAGAAGAGGCAAAAGCATGCATATAATTTTATATATCTTCTATATATACAAAAATGATAATATAAAATACAACAACGCAACTCAGATAGAAAGGAAGAGAGAGAAGAGATGCAGCTCTGCTACTATGCTCGAGTGTCACAGCCAGTAGGGCAGCTAAGCTCCGTACATCTCCCTGGGGAACCCAAAGGCAAGCATTGAGAAATTATGTGGACCAATAGAGTTTGTCACTCTGTTCATTTCATCTCCTTCTGCCATTTTTCTCACATGATGTTCTTCATCATTCAAAAGAAATATAAGCTATGCTCTTATACCCAACAACCCAACATTCTTTTCCCTTTCTTACACTTTGTTGCTTGCAATATATCCATACATACAATTAGGTATATTATTGGTACCTATACACATTTAAGTGTATAATGTCTTGTGTGTAGGTGTATTTACATTAGCATAATATATTATCTTGCTTGCACACTTTATAATAACTTACTATCCCCAAAAGAGATTTTTAAGCCTTATTGGTCCACATTTTACCTTTTCGCTGCACACTGATTTTGAAAGCATTCAAGTCCATTTAAAAGGGGTTTTCTCATGACTTGAGCTTGTGTATATTATTATGCTTATGTATATCTACGAGAAATCTATCAACGTCTTGTAGAAACATGTTATTCACCACATTGCATAAGTGTTGCAGCACGCATGGTTAAAGTAAGGAAGGAACACTAGCAAAACAAATCTGTGATAGTGATGTGGTATCATCATCATCATCGTCATCCTGGCATATACACATATTTTTTGTTGATGCTCACGTATATCCAGCAGCAATCTTCTTTTTGATGTGTTTCGATCCATCAAAAGCTCCCATCTTCAATATTTATCAGATCATAAAGCTCAGCTTTCTCAGCAGGGAATCACTATCTCTCTCTCTCCCTCTTCATTTCCCATCACATCATCATATCCATCTCTACCAACACTGCATATCATATTATTATCCTACGGAAAAAATATATTGCTTCTCATTTCACTCAGTCAGTCACACGAAAAGAATGTTTTCTGTCAGAGGCGAAAGGAATCAATATTATTAGACAAGCTTCTCTTCTCTCTACCCTTCTTATATTCTATAGCATGGCAGGATGGTAACTGTTAAATGGTCAGAGGAAGTACAGAAAAAATTCCAAATCCCAAATCATGATTCACCATTTTTTTTCTCTTCTCAATCTCGACTCCAACTGCGCTGCCTCTTTTCATGAATAGATGAGTGATGCTTGTTAAGACTCTGTTGAGCATAGTTTCCTGCCCGCCTGCCATAATACCGTGGTTGAATTGAACAACAAAAAACACTGAGATCGTATTGGATCAGAAATTACATCAAAATTGTATGGAACCCAAAAAAAGTATTTTTTGTTGTGGATACGCAAAGAAATCAAATCAGAAGGGAACAAGAAAAAAATATATATGCGTGCTTCCATCCATCCATGTACTCCAATGGAGTATAAAACTCCATGTATAAAAAAAATAAACAAATTTGCATTATCATCGGATACTTCTATTTACCCCAATATTTATAGGAAAAAAATGGGGAGACAACAACAAGACAAACAGCAAATAAATACAATGTCCAATCATCAGCTGCATATTATATATTGGAGTAAGTAATGTAGTCATGTTCTCTTTTATTCATCAAACGTATTTTGCCCGAAAAAAATCTAATTTACTAAAAATAATAATAAGGGAGACAAAAAAGTAGAGAAAAAAAATAGATAGAGAGAGGAGCATACAGACTGTGATGACTCAAACCCTCTTGCATCCAAATTGATGCGTGTGGTGTGCACGTACGTACTTGAGTCAAACGGGACTGATGAAAAAAAGAAAGAAATAATATGGGGTAAAAGCACACAACACAATGAGATCATTGATGACAATGCATTTAGGATGATTCCTAGAAAATATATTGTACGCATCACAAAACTCAACTCGGAGAAAATATCATTCCTCCAGCCAAAAAATAAAAATCACGCTTCCCTGCTTGCATCTCACATTGTCTCATGGCAGTTGTTGGGATGTTGCGATCCAAGAGGAGTCCTTTGCAGTACTTCTTATAATAAAAAAAAATATAACGTGCTACACGTTTTACTTATTCACCACTGCTTGTTTTCTACTGCTGCTCAGCTATTGTGTGCATCATCTTGACAGTTTTGGTCGGACAATATATTTTCATTTCCTCCGGATTTGGGATAAAAAGGACGACACCAGGACAGCAGCACATAGTTTTTTTTTTCTTCTCCCTACTACATCCATATATATATTTAAGTATGCATGCGATGCTGTAGTGTTTATATATTTTTTTGATATGGATATACTCACATTACCTATTTTTAGTTGCTTCATGTTATTTTTTGGTAGAAATGGACTAAATTGTATACTCTGTCGATATTGTATAGCTATATGAGGATGATGCAGTGACTGTGAAAAAAAGGAATACATTTTTTTCCCTTCTTTGGCTTATTTTTTTTATTTGCGTAACGTAACTAATATTGATCGATCAGTAAATGGGAACAACAACAATACTAACGACTAGTTTTTGGTATTCACTTCACGCTTTGTATTTAAGCCATGCTTTGTGCTAAAAAACTAACAATATTTGTTGCACTTGATTTTCAAAATAACAGTTTTTTTCTGGTGATTGTGATGTGCGGTGCGCACTGGGAAAACTGCACACACGCATTATTCCATAATAATATGTTTCAATGCTACTTTTAATGGAATTCTAATAACCGTTTTGAGAAAAAAATATTTTGTATTAATGAAACCGTTGAGAAAATGTCACGCATATTACACATTTACAACTTGGGTTAATATTAATATAAAATTATGTGCATCAGTTCAGTTGAGAGATGTGGGATATTTATTATTAGTCATTCGTTAACTTAATTATTATATTTTTTCCCGATCAACAAAATTTTTATTTGAATCGATTTATTATTAAATTAATGCAATTTTTGTCTATTGAGTTGGTATTTTTCTGTCTTTCCAAAAAACTCCAATCCCATCAACTTGCGAGTATATTTTCTCTCGCCTCTGGTTCACAGCGGTTGGTAAAGAGATAAGAGCCGAACAGATACCTCTCTTGGTCGTATAAATGTTATAATGCGAGGATGTGGTGTGGTTTGCTGCTGCTGCTGCAGACACGGTAAAGAACGTTGTATTTTTTGTGGTCTGTTTCTTGTGTGTTTTTTTTCTGACATTCACATTATTATCCATGCAATCCATATTCCATTCCATATCCGTATCGTCGTCAGTCAACATAACACAATGGTAGTACATCATCATCGCAAACAGATCCAGTTTAACAAAGGCGAGAGAAGAATGAAGAACAGGAGAGCGAGGGAGAGAGAGAGAGTGGAGGAAAAAAAGACAGAATCATAATCGGCGGAATTGTATAGTCGCTCTGGCTGCAAATAGACCGCGTCCTCAACAAAACAACAACTGTGTGTTCTGTGTACATATCCAGATATTATTATAACTTTCTGTTTTACTCGGCCTTTTTTTACTCTATACAAGCTTATATATTAAGTATAATAATATGTTTTTTATACAAGGAGGGAAGTGTGCATTGAAATGATTACAATTGACAATAGGGTGGTTGGTATGATGATGGTGGTGGCGGCGTGGTAGTAGAAGTGATATGGAAAAATATATCAAAAAATGCCTACCAAATGCGTACTATACCAACACAACATGCCAAACAAGAAAAAAAGTTTTGTATTTTTCGACCATCTCAATTCCATCAAAAATCCAAAGTAAAAAAATAAAGAAAGAAAATCCCACGTCGAGTCTCTCTCAATTTTTTTATTCTGAATGCCACACACAACAAACGCTTATTTCAAAATCCAACAACACCAAAAACTCTTCTGAAAGAGATGTGTGTATCGCAGTAAAAGTGTAAGAGGTAGGGAGGGAATGATGTTCTCACTAGGCTTATGTTTATATATTAGGCTTTTTTCTATAAGGTTAAAAGAATAATCGATGAATTCATGAGAGGAAAAAAATATATAATGGAGGATGGATGACGAACGGGAGATGAGATCTATTTTTTCTTCTGAAAAGAAGACTTGCTCTCAAAAAAATAGAAGCAAAGTTGGTTGTAAAAGTGACAATGCATTTCCAACGGTTTTGCTCTTGACAAAACACAAAAAAATAAAGATGAGAAGAGTGCCATTATTTCATTTAGCATTCGATTCGGTTTTAAGCTCAATAGATCTAGTACGCTTTGTGAAGAGTATAAAAATATATATCTTATCATCTTGAATCGTACGTCGCTGGGGGACGTGAAAAAAAGGATGATGATTTAATGTAAGAAAGCAAACAAGATAGCCTTTTTGAAAAGGCGAATCGTATCACATGTGAGGCTGTTATTTCTAAAGTTAGAAAAAATGCACTAACATGTTACGCATATGGATTTTTCCCTGGAGCACAATCTCTAATTTCTAGTCAAACAAGATTGCTATTTAGGCATAGTTAAAAAAAGAGAATAAAGAAAAACAATGATAATAACTCTTTTGCTTTTGTACAATAAATTGGCGTGGATTTTTTTTAATAGCGGGAGCAACACGTCGCGGATTTTGCATCTTGAAACAAAAAGTGCAGATGCAGTGGAGTAGTAGTAGCAGCATTTCTTGTTATTATGCACCCAGCATACGATTTCGTATTCATGAGAAAAAATAAAGTTGTACTTGAACTTGAATTGGTGAATTAATCAGCATAAATTTTGAGAACGACGAGTCCTTTTAGGAAAAACGTGCGTAATAATATCATGGAATGGGAAAAAAATTAAAACTGCTTTATATTCGCTAGTGTTCCTCTTTCTATGCATATATCTGTAAATGTACCACTCTCTGCCTTGTAGTATAATAGATAGAAAATTCAATTATTCATGCCATCTATGTTGATCAATTTGCTACACCGTTTTGAAAACTGAAAAAGGGTTTTTATATTTTAGCTACATTTTAAAAACATGACATGCATTGAGTGCGTATAGTTACACTTTTAAAATTTATGCATAATATAAAGTGTATACAAAATACAAAAATATTCAAAATTTTAAATGCACATTTTTAATTTTGAAGTGTTTCGGTATGTTATACAAAGAAATAAATTAATTGCTAGATTTATACGTTAAATACATTTTTTTAAATGAGCATTTATAATTACTTGATATTTAGATGGATTTGCACAAGCTAAAGCATTTGAAAGGGATAATTTGATGTAATAAACACACATGAAAATATATTAATATGAACCTCTTTTGAACTTTACAGTAATGAGGAGCAACGGAAACAAAAATATAAAAAAGATAACCGGATTTGGAAACGGAGTGAATAAGAAGCCATCAAATGACTCAAGCAAAACGACTGGAAGCCAAGAAATCAAAAGAAAATGTACAAAAGCAAACCAACAAGGAAGCTAAAGGGAAAATGAGAGGATGAGTTTGCGTCTCTTTGGCATGCTGCTGTTGTTGTTTGTTTGTACCGGTGTGTTATTAGGTTGCTACTACTCCCGTTGTTGTATGTGTACGAGTACGAGTGAGTAAACTGGCATGGCATTTTTGGCGTCGCTTCAGCTGCCACCAGGCTGTCGTATTCAAATGCTGTGTGAGAAGAGAGGAGACGAGGAAAGACGAAGAAGAAGAAGGAGGAGGAGGAAGGAAGCAAGAGTTGAAAAGAGAAGAATAAGAGAGGCAGCAATAAATCTGCCAATCTATCAGCTCAAACTTGAAAATATATTCAACCCTTGGGGAAAGGGAAAGTTGTGTGTGTGTGCACTAGGTATTCTATATGTCTCTTTTTTCCACGTGATTTTACATATTAATAGAGGAACACCACAAGTTACTATAAATATTATATATACGCTATATATAACTATATATACGTATTTCTGTAAAGCACCAAAAATATATGAGAGATGAGTAGAGAGAGAGAGATGCATCTTTTGCTTGTTCTCTGAGAATGTATTTTTCTGGCTGTTTAGTATATTGTATGTATGCATGACTCCCTTGTAAAGAGATAACATTTATTTCTGTATGTGTAAAGGAAGGAGGGAGAATATTGGAAACTCGTTCTTTAACAAGAGCACACATCACATCATCGTGTCAACTCTTCTTTTTTTCTTGTTCGTCTTCTTCTTCTCCTTCTCCTTGTGAGAAAAAGAGAGTGGGGCGTACATTTGAGTATTATAAATGTATATTATAGCTTGCAAAAGACAAAATATTTTTCAGCACCAACTCCTGACATTGCATTACATATGGCGATGTTTAGACATGTCTGTCGTCGAGGCCTACTAGCAGCAGGTCGGAAGGAAAATGACACGGATAAATATTGGTGCAGATGTTTAAAAGAATACACACACGACACATACGCACACACAGAGCAGCAGCAAAGCATAACTAGCATAGGTAGGTGTTATACAATGGACTTGTTATTATATTATTACTTGGGGTATTTATAAATTTTTATATAGTATCCAATATGCCTATAATGGATTTTCATAGTACTTTTGCTCACCTCTCATATCTCACATAAGAGCAGTCCAACAAAAAAGTTTTTCATTGGGTGCTATTTTTACTGTTACGTATTATAGGATAATTTAGGATGCACAGTGATGGTAGAGGTGGTGGTGTGCTGTATGGTGTAAATGGATTCACCTCTGTCGTCTCGTCTCCTGTTTGGAGG
>JAITYZ010003508.1:0-42094 GCA_027744595.1 Paronellides praefectus | reverse complement strand
TATATATATATATATATATATATATGAAATATACCTACCTATTATTATTTTACAAACTGACTTGTTTTTTTGCCTTTTGTGAAGTATGTTCATTGTGCTTTCATAATTTAACAGCATGAAGTAGGGCGAATTATATACCTACCTATGTTAATATGAGCTGAGAAAGCCGATATAATAGCTCTGCCACTATTAACCACTACCACAGCCATCATTATCCTTTCAGCAGCAACACAAAGAAAAGCATGTCTCTCAGAGATTCCTCCAACCAACCTCCTATTTTACAGCGGTTTTCATCAAGTGAATGATCGTAACAAGACGGATAATTAACCACTGGCACCACCACCCTCATCAGCAGCTAAGGCAGTGAGACAAGGTGCCAGTTTTCCTACTTGCTTCTCTATTCTCAAGTGCTGAATATTGAAAGTCCTGGATTTTGTCAATGAACTCTTTTCCCATTTAATTAAATGAGCAGTTTTAGAAAACAAACTACTACACTACCTAAATACTTCAAAGTTCAAACTTCATCAAGTTTTAGCGTGCATGTCTTGTTATTTGATTTAAAAAAAAACCTTATGTAACATGTTATTAAACTTGACTTAATTATACTCTCATGTAACAGCAATTTTGCAACGTATTTTCGCATTTAATTGCAATATATGAACAAAAGTTGAACAAACTTTGCAAAAAAATAAAACGTTTGAAATTCAACAATTGTTTTTTCTTGGAATGAACGTAATTAAGTTGGCACTTGTGTTTAAAAACTAGTTAAAAAAGAAGAAAAGAATGTTTAAAAAAAAATAGAAATTCTCCGAAAAACAAATCATGGCAGCATCTAAATTTCAAGAAAAAATCCCTGTTATTTAGAGCACTATTAAATTAATTTATACATGTACGGTTTTTTTCCCTCTTGCAGGTATACATCAATAGGTCAATAGGTACACACACTTTTAAGCAATTATCTGTCAAGAAGGCAAGGCCTTTGAATGGTTTTAATTTAATTTTCCAGCCACCTCAATTACCTTCCTTTTGTGTTCACCTTAAGGTGCAATTTGTTCAAAAACAAAAACCCCTCGCCAATGAATAAAAGAAGAGGACAATGGACACCCATGAATACAAGGTATAAAAAACATTTCACAGAGGGCAAATTGCCCAAGCATTTTTCTAGGAAGGCAACTTACTCTTCTATTATTTTAAAAATTAAATACTTCCACGTGTTTATATTTTGAAGGTGACTCTTTCTAAACGAAAGTCAACAGGACATAAATATTCAGTGTCCGCAGATTCGGGTCATTTATCGATCAAGATATCCAATTAAAATCCGAGTAATGGGGTACAAATACAAATGCGGTGGCTACTACGAGTTGAGTGGAATAACGTTTTCTAATTAAAAGTCAAGTGTAATAAAAGCGCTGTTTTGCAGTAAATTATCGAATATAAAACATGAAAGCCACTGTTTTTGATGATCACAAGAATGATAGAATGATAACGTTGTGTGGTTAACACAATACCTAAAGTTACTCAAAAGAAAGTAACACACATATAAAATAATATGTAGGTAGGTACATACATGAAAAATAAGTAACTTTATTACTCTAGCCAATTATATCAAAAAACCAAAAGTATATACTTACCCTCAAAAAAAAGTTTTTTTTATTACCCAAGCATGACTAAATTATCACCTCATAAACTGCATGTCCATTAAATGACCAGAGGAAAATTTGTGGTTTTTCGTTTATGCAGTGTATAAACACTGTAAGTCGCACGTTGCATACAAATATAATGATTATCATCACATATGTATATTCCCTCTTGATAACATCTACACCATCAACAACCATTGCTCATGATGATGATAATTAAAGCTAAATACATTTTATGCTCTATTAAACGCTCATATAATGCTACACATATAAACACCATCATAATAATATGTCTGGAAATCATATAATAAAAAACACATATAAATAAAATGTATGTAAAATATAATTTTTACTTTTGTATGTGTATTTTAAATATATATTTTGTACATCCATAAAACATACAACATGCATATTACATTTTTGGTGCACATAAAAAATAGGAGAAAAGTGGATTGAACTTTGTGCTGCTGGTACTCATTAAGACTTGCCAAAAAAAACAAGTATTTTATGACTTGGCTTCTCTATTAACACCCCACCTAAACCATGTGCGCCAGTCCTCCACTGTCAATCCAGGACTGAGTTAGTGGGTGAAGCACTACAAAAACAGTAAGCTTCATGAAGAAAAAAAACGCAAACCTGACAAAAAAATATGCATATAAAATGCATGCATATATATGTGTATATAAATATTATACACTTATTAGGCACTCGTTTGCATTTGAAATGCCAAATTGCATCATCGGTCACACCACCATAAAAAATACATAGTTTTTTAGCAGTCCGTCGTATTTACCTACACTTATCTACTTTCTTTTTTTTTGTTTTCCCCACATTTCCCTTAAATTATTTCTACAGTAAAACCAACACAAAAGTTTTGTGTTGTTGCACACATAGCCATTCATTTACTCCCACTCTTTTTCTCTCTCTCTGTGTTTTATTTTGTCACAAAAAAAGCTGACAACTCTTTTTCCACATGGGAGACAATGAGCTCAAACAAATTGTGAGCAAAGGAATAATAATATCCTGTGTGAGTAAAACATAATATTTTTTTGACCCTTTCTTCACTCCTCTTCATACACATTCTTTCGTGTTTTGCCATCTGCTTAGCCTGCTAACTGACTCGTTAAAAAAGGATCCTTCCAGCTGCTGCCAATGCCATTCACTATCACTATGTTTTTTTTACTTATTGTTAACCAACTTGTCTACCAACTCATGCACAAACCTATAGAAAAAAGCTTAGAGGTTAAAAACTATACTTCCATAATGCGTTTAGTCATTGCAGAAATAAAGAAGAATACTTTTATTATATGCTTTTTTATATGCATACACTTGATGCTTAAAACTATTATCCACGCGCGTTTCGTGCAGAAAAGAGAAAGAACCGGAATAAATCTATTATGCCCAGAAACCATAGTTTGTCATAAGCATCCATCTACGACAAAAAGGACGAGTATATCGAGAAGAGAAGAAAAAATGAAAGTTTGTAAAAAAAACGGATGGTCGCTGCTGCTGCTACTGCTGTTGTTGTTGTTGTTGTCATGCAAAGACTCATGTCATCCACCATCAACGACTATTTATAGATAGTTTTTCTTCAAAAATATTATGAACTCCTTACTATTTTCGACAGAACAACTACCCACTAGCCAGCTGTATAAAAAATACATATATGGTAACTAATACTTATTTTCATTATGTATCTTGCATATATGACGATGTATATATAAATGTTATTTTACAAAAAAAGTAAAACGTGCCATAGCTAAACCTCCTCCCCACTCCTCCTACAAAGATGACAATCGTTTCTGTTATAGATATGGGTGGAGAAGGTTTATCATAATATAAGTTGGTTTTTTTGACATTCTGTCTATATTATCGTATGTCTTTTTCTGTATAGTATACCTTCCATCTCTACAAGGTTGCGTTATAAACAGCAGCAGAGTGTTGCCCAGCGGATATTGGAATCCGTTGTTGTTGACAAAAGAAAATGAGTGTAATAGCAAGTGAAAGCGCACACACAGAGAAAGAGAAAGAAAAGAGAGAAACCTTTTCACGTGGCACTTGGTGCACTGCCTGCACACGCAAATAAAAAGGGATAACACAAAAAAATGACAGGCTCTACTGCTTTTCTTCTTATCATTATTATTGAAAGCTAAAAGGCCTCTAGCCATATTGCTCTCTATATGGTCTGGTCTGTAGACAAGCGTTGGTTTTTTATCTATGAAATTACTAGCTAAACTGACTATTGTATAAAAACTACTATGCATGGTTCATCATGCCACACACTGATAATGAAAATAATGACGACGACGACCATGTTGTCATCGTCCACCACCACTGCCTGTCTAAAGGGTAATATAATACGGAAGGAATTGCCAGTTTGCGTTGGCGGAGAAGAAGAATATATAGATAAATGTAAACGCAGAGGGGCAGGAGGGAGAAGATAGAAAAAGGCAGATCCACCACACATTTCCGCACATGTTTCCATATCTGTGTCCATGTGCTCCTATATGGCTTTTTCTTATATTTTGGCATCAGCAAAATGCTTATATACTCACCAACAATAATGGTTATCTAATCGCAAGTAGTTAGGCTTTTACTCTTCGCCAGACATATATACAGACATACAAACTGGCTTTCCGTCATCACTCTGACAGCAGAGAGAAAGAGAGAGAGAAAAAAGTACATTATTATTTTTTCCTGTGTAAGTGTGTGTTAGGATGTGCTGTGTACTTTGCTGAATCAGCTGTCACTCAGTTTAATGTTTGTTTCCTTGTGTTATTCCATCATCGTCATCATCATGAATTTAAATGTATGTAAGGTTCAGCAATTTTTCAACAACAGCACATCAAGCAAAAGCAGACAACAACAAAAAATATTTGGATTTTTTTATTTGAAAGCTGAGTAAAATTTGCTGGCAGCATCCAAGTATGTTTGTTGTAGAAACAGAAACTGTCTTTACAGCTTTGAAGGCTGTTAAGCTGGTGCGTGTAGAAAACACTAACACGGCCAATAAAAATGGCAATGGCAATGCACTAGAAAAGGAAAAAAAGCATATCAAACCATTTGCTTTCCAAAGGTTTGATATTAGTATATTTGTTTATTGCTCCGTTTCAGATTTTTTGGGAGAAAAGATGGAAGATTGGATGTCGGATGTAAAAAAATCAGCTTAAAAAATACGTACAAAATGAATATTTACACAGCCTTTTGTACCCAGAAACAGTCGTGTTTCTTTTTTTCTTTTTTCTCTCGCTTGACGTTTTTTTATGTTACGCACTTTCTGGCTGTTATAAAAGAGGGTTTAGTCAGGTTTATAAGTTTCCATTTTTCATACCGCGAAGCAGTCTAGAAAAACAAGTTGCTATTCCGAGAGTTCATTTTATGCCCAAGGTGTTTACACTTTTGCTGCATTTGTATTATTCAAATTCGCATTTTTACATTTTTTTTCTGCAAAATGTCAACAAAACAGTTTATCATCATCATTCAATCATTTAGGATTATACACGCTGAAATTTTTTTACCATCTACATTCCTGTTTTTTGTCCCTGAACAAATTTTTTTCCATAATAATCCACGTGAGTGCAGTTTTGAGACTAGAATACTGTGGACACGTGTGGCCTGAATCATTCAAGCTGAATGTAATTTTTTTAGCACAATACATAGCGTGACATGAAAGGAATCCGTAAAAAAGGCTTCTCTACTAGCTTACCTTTTTGCATAAAACATGTTATGCATGAAACATGCCGTTTTCACAGAATTCTTTCACGGGCAAACAGAGCAAGCATTTATAATTGTCTAACATCTAAAGAAGCAAGTTGGCTTTGTCAGGTAAAACATGAAAGATTGGTCTTTTTTCTTCTTCTTTTCTTCCTCCTTTCTTGTCTGATGATAAGTAGCATTTCTTGTGAAAGTGATTGCGAGCGTGGCGGTGGCAGAGTAGGTAGAAATGATTGCCAAAGAAAATTGCGCAATTGCAACGTGAAATATATTATACATTATGATCCTCTCTATTGTCCGTCTAAAAAAAATGTACATGTGCCATTTATATTGTAAAATGCATTGCTGAGTAGACTGTTGTGTTGTATGAGAAAAAAAAGAAAAGAAAGAGAGTCTTCTTCTTCCTTTTTTTGCTGAGCTTTCCGTTTTCCGCTGCGATACAACAACCATCAAGTTTTTTTTGTACATTTGTGAGACACACACGTGTGTGCAGACTGCGGTAGTAGGAAGAATGAAAAAAAATCTTATTCTTGGCAAACACTGTTCCATGTATACATCCATAATAGATTGGTTCATGTTCTTTCTCTCATATGAGCCAACTTTTGTTATTACTTGTGTGCACTGTGCACATTTAAAAATGTTATTTGCCATAATATATTAGATAGAAAGCTAGACACACACAACAATTAAGTATGTTCATTACTCTTTCTGATGAAGATGATAAGTATACACAATACTTCTAAAGAAAAAAAGAGAGAGAGCTACTACTGCTACTGTTGTTGTTGTTGTTCCTATTCCACCATCGTCGTCGTTTTAATACCAGCAAGACATTGAGCAGCAAACGCAGCAGACTGTCAAGCTATTATGTTCCAATACGTCGATTTTCCCGGTAGATTACACGGAAAGTAATAATAGCGTACACATTCTTTCACTGCTGTGTTTGTAGAGAGTCAAGTAGAGAGAGATGACGATGAGAGAAAAAGAAAACATCATCATCATGAGTGAGTGTGTATACAGCGTACAGACCTTCTTTTTTTCGCGCACACTGTGAATAAATGTGCAACACTGAAAGATGAACTTGTGTTGTTGCTGCTGCTGTTGTTTTGTTATCGCTGTCAACTGTAAAGAGAATGTGTTGGAATGGTGGTGGCGGTGGAAGAGGTAGTCGTAGCATTTTCACATTTTCTACGTTGAGCACGTACAACGTGTAGATATACGTATGGTTAACTGGTGAAAGAAGTCAAAAGAGCTGAAAGAACAAACATCAGAGCGAATGCAACGGGCCAACTAATTCCCTGATGGTGCTAGCAGAACTGTTATTGCAACTTGTACATACTTAATATTGCGCTAGCAGTCTCGCCTCTCACCATAGCAGACTAACATCCACATCACTTTTCTATAAATACTTTTGTTTTGTGTGGCAGTTGTTGTCTATGTGTACATGTATCCTGTAATTCTTTAAATGAGTTTTCTTTCTTTTTGATTTTTTTCATCTCGACTCTCTCTCTCTCCCTCTCTCTCTGTTTGTCTAGATGTTATATTATACAATTTTGTAGAGAAACCACAAAAGAAAAAGGCACACCTTTTTTATAGCTATACATTGAATAGGTATGTAGCTTGTTTGATGATAATGATGAGAGCCTGCAAGTTCATCAAATATATTCAGTATGATTGTTGCAGTGCAGTGGTGTAGCAAGGCTCTTTTCATTTATTAGCAAGATATATTGTTATTATACGGGCAATGAATGTATGAATTTTGCTCTAAGAAAATGAAAGTACACACATCTGTATGGCGTATATAGGTAGATGAACAAGTATATAAGTTCATTCATTTTTCATTGCTGCTTTCCCACTGCACACACACATGCTTTCAGAAGAATATTACAAGGTTGAGCTACAATGACTCTCTCTTTCTCTCTCTAACTCTCTGCTTGCAAGCTTCTCTGTGCTCGCTGCGGTTTAAGTATTAAGAGATGATGATGTTGAGGATGATGATAAGGATATCTAAATTCATTATGTGGATTCACTTTGGAAAAGCCTAGGTGCAGTCAAGACACAGGCTTTTTACCTGCTCTCTTGGCTTGACTTGGCGCTTTTCAGGTTTCTGCACAAAATGGTATTGCAGAAGAGAAGAGCAAGACAAGAAGCTAAATGGTTCCGTTAAAAACAGTAGAGATTTTCATCATCTTCTTGTCCCTCTACTTTGTGCACTACCGCTGTGCACATGCAGATACTTTAATGTATACATACATACATACATAGATATATATAGTATAGTTTTGGCAATCCAATCAGATTTTCCTTTAGTTGAGACCCAA
This sequence comes from Paronellides praefectus, assembly GCA_027744595.1. Taxonomy (NCBI): domain Eukaryota; kingdom Metazoa; phylum Arthropoda; class Collembola; order Entomobryomorpha; family Paronellidae; genus Paronellides; species Paronellides praefectus. Next base: position 34,422 of record JAITYZ010003508.1, on the reverse strand, counting down.
CTTACCTTGATGCTCTCCTACCGCTTCACTACGACTTATGAAAGATTCAATTTACCAAAGAAAAAGAGAACTCAACAGTACTCAAAAATTGAAGAGAAAAGGCAAACACACGAAAAAGTTGTTGAGTTAAAATCATTCAATGTTTTGCCAGATAAAACTGCATTATGTATTTAGTATTAGTATTATTATTATCTAGTTTGCTACATATCCGTTGAATGAGAATGTACGCGTATCTGTATATTCCACTCTCTGAAAAACCCAAGGCACCAGGAAGTAACCCAAATTTGGAGAAAAAAGCGTAAGAACTCGCTATCTTTTTTAGGAATGGAAATTTTGTATCCGTTTTTCTGTAGTCAGAAAAATGGAACAAGGTAACAAATAAATGTAATGTATCCAGTCGACTATTTTATTTTAGCTAGACGCCGAGAGAGAGAAGGGATTTTTGTAAGCGGAACGTAGAAAATGCAGTGCATCGTTCTTTAGACGATAGTCCACCATTATATTATTATCATCATCAGTGTGTGCCCTGCCCACACAGTAAAGCCTCTATCCAGATTACGTAGGTGGTCACTGTAGTAGTGCAATGACCAGGGATTTTTATTTACAAGTTCATGTCATACAAGACCAGCTATGCTTGTACGGCTTGTTCCTCCAGATTTCTTTCTTTCTTTCCTGGATGAGCGAGTGAGCGGATAAAAAAATCAGTTACTGTGAAACTAAAAAAAAGTCTTTGATATTTTTCCAACTTTTTTTTTCCTTCTTCACCAAATCTAATGTAGGTATGTATATAAATGTAAGGAAGAGGCAATCAGCGAGGAAGAAAAAAAAGAAGAAAAAAGTTTCTGCTTAACTTGAGAAAGGTAGAAAGATGCATCTATCATCATCATCATCATCATATAACTCTTCTTGGAGATACATTTTTTTGTAACGCTTGGGGCTAGCTTCACTAGTGGAACGCGTAGTAAGAAGGAATGAAATGTACAAGGATCGATTGGAGCGATATTGATATTTGAGCCTAAGTATGATTGATAGGAAGACTTACATGCAATTTTCTCTAACAAAATATCCGTCAACTACTACTCACATGGGTACATATATATTTTTTATAAAGAAGGTTATTGAGATAATAATACACCATGTGAATATATACACACAGAGCGTAATATCTAGTGTGGTTAACTCTGTCTGATGACAAGGATGATGATGATACAGTGATATGAGCAACTTTACTTATCATCGTCATATATCCTCCTCTCTTTTTTCTTTGAAGAAAAAAAAACTCTGATATGATATTGCCAACAACATGACTTCTGACTAGTTTCATCTTTTCATCCTTTCTTGTTTTCCAACGCACAAGACAGCAAAGTTGTTAGTGACTTGGATGATGATGATGATCGTGTATAATATTTTTCACAAGGAACACTGAACACGGGTAAAAATGAACAACTTTTTTTCTGCTGCTGTAGCTGATGCTCTAGCTTCGTCTTACATAAAATGTCATCTCATCATTTCTCACAACATAATTCTCAGCGGAGTAGAGAGAGAGAGAGAGAGAGACAAGCATAGCTTTTTTAGAGATGAATGATAGGAGGATATTAGTCGCAGAGATAAATGTTTCGTGCTACGCATACTACTGCGGGAGCTTTTAGCTATAAAATGTACAATAATCTGTGAGTGTGTGTAACATATTGTATTAATATTGAACTTGCGCTTTTTTCTGTATTAAACATGTACATTATTACCCAAGTTTAATAGCTCATCTCCCTCCTAAATGAACATAATAATATTACATGTATGTTTTTTTGCACATATCACGCTACAAGCACACTTTTGCGTGTGTGTCTGTGCCTCCTTTCAAAAAGTTAGATAAAAACTTTTTCCACAAACTTCTTAACAACTGGCATATATTTTCATTACATGCTTCGATTGAATTGCTCTCAAGTGAAATTATGGTTTGGTAATAGAAGAATGAAGATGATATGATGGTATACCTACTTGTAAGAATATATGTGTGAAAAATAGATACTGCAGAGAAAGGACAAGAAGTAAAATCTGCGAGAGAAAAAAAAAATTCATGATGGATGAAACCGTCATCGACAAGCTTTTGGTGGTGTGGTGGTGGTGGTAGATGAGCTTGGCATTTAATCTCTTTTGCTGACATAAAATCCTACCAACTAATCAATTTTTCTTACGAGCACCGCCAAATTACACTGGGTTGTTAGTCTTTTAATATTTGTGTAAAAAAAATTTACCACACATTTTGCAATGCCTACGTCAAACGATAAAATATTATGTGTATGAATATATGCTCATATATGACACACATGCAAAATATACATCATCAAATTAACGTGGAGGGTAAACCAATAAGTAATTATAACCACATCATTAAATCATGTGTAATAGCATACCATCATCATCAATAAAATTATGAATGTTCTGTGCACGTCACCATCATCATCATGTATACTTCTTGTATGGATTACTATTATCATGTTAATGATCTACCTACCTAACAATGTAGGTTTATGTTGCTCACTTCTTTCTTCTTCTGTGTATTTACAACATTTAATTAATTTTATCCTATTTACATTAGTGTATCCAATTTACACATACAAACACACATACCTACCTACATAATATGTGGTTGATGAACTTTTCTCCCAGCTTTCATGCAAACTCGTTGAACGTGTGCCATAAAGGATTAATAAAAGCCTGTTTGACGTATATAATTATTTTGTAGTAGTTGTTGTTATTGTGTGTTCAGTGTTCCTTTAAACCACCTGCCTGTTATATTGTTTGCTTCGAAAGCAAAAGTTCACAACTCAAAAAGCTGATGTATAATACGTACTCATTCGACTTCTACTTTATATGCGCCTCTCAACAATAAGGCATACATATACATTATTGATCTGACGATGATTATTACTAGGTATTCAATATTATTTTCACTTTGTAAATTTTGTATTGTGGTGGTGGTGCTTGCGTAATATACTGACGTGTAGTAGCAAATGTGTATTAGGTATACAAGTAGTGCGTTTGTGATTTTGGTCTCATGCAAAGTACAAAAAGAGGAAAACAGGTAAATTGGCAAATATACGCAGGTAAAGATTTATGAGCTCAACTTTTTGTACGCTTTATTTTTGTGTCACAAAACCTATCTACCTAGCTACCTACCTGTCAATATACACTTTCTATTCAAATTATATCTACTTTCAAACAAGCAAGTTGAATAGAGCTTTTTTGTGCTAACATGCACAACTTACTTTGAACTAATATAATAAAGGTAAGTATGTGTATACCTATCTATGTACAAAGAAAAAGGCTTTTAACGTGCTACATACATATATATTTTAGCTATATATTTTTTTTCGTTTTGTTGACAAAAAATTGTGTTACTGTTAGAAAAAATTACGAGTTGAATTTGATTGGTTTACGTTTGGTTGGATACGTATGGGGAAAATCAATAAAAGAAATTTCGAATTGAAACGTGTAATTTTCTTTTTCGTATTGAGTATTTTTTTGTATTCACTCCTATACCATTATTATCATTTGAATTGAAGTTATATCATATATATCCAATCCAGATAAAATTACAATTTATATTACAAACGCTCAAATGTTCAATAAAGTATATATGGTTCAACACACAACTCATTTCTCTTGTACGTTGTGTATTCTACAAAATTCAAAAGGGCACATAATATATATTCAAAATACAAGAATAGCACCTTTGCATAAAAGATTGCGAAATAAAATGGGAAAATGAGATGAAAAAAGGAATGTATACACAAACACGATGATGTATAATTTGACATGATTAAACACCTAATAAAAATTTGACAGGAGGTGGCGAGTTTCCATAAATGCCTAGATGTGTAAGACGTCATATGTGAGTAGGTATATAAGTGGTATACTAACAAGCTATTCTCATTGAAGTGAAACTCTGTCAAAGGAAGACGATTGTGCCATTACCACTCTGCTGATCTGTTGACGACAACGATGATGTGATGAGGAAGAGAAGAGAGAGCCACAAATTAAATTCCATACTTTCCATCGGTCTTTCTGGAATTTGTTATTATTGTACTCGGAGAGTACGTGCTCAAAATTTTATAAGTTGGGTGGAGGAAATGTAAAGAAGAGAAATATTTGTTTATCATGATCAGCATCATCATCATCATGGCGAGAATGAGAAGGAATGATCTCTATGAACACTACGACTGTTATTAATATAGCACAAGGCTGCTCTTCAGCTTCTAGTTCAAATGCTCAAAGAAGTAGAAAAGAGAAGGAGGTTGTACTTTTGTTCCGGGAGAAAAGCATATTATTATTGTTGGATACCCAAACCTTTAGATAAATCGCGTTGGCTGCGTTGTTATTATCAGGTTATCTTGGTATCGTCTCTCCCATCTCTACAATGAAGCCATTCATCATTCGACATGGTCGTATCACACTTAACAAAAATATACACATAATTAGAATCACAATCAGAAGGAAAGGTATTTTGTCGGCTGGAGATATATAATGACATTAGCAAACACACTGAGCCCACCACTTCCTTTTACTTTTGCAATCTGCCCCAGACTAAACCACACACAGAATTGTACCCCAATACGAATTACGGACGAGTTTGAATATAACTACAGGGGTAACAAGTTTGGCGACACCTTAAAAGCATTATAACAGGTAAGTGGATGTATGTATTTACGAAGGTGAAAGAAAAAGGGAAATGCATTTACCCGTGACATCCTAATAATAATAATAATAAAATTATTAATAATTTGAGTGGTGTTTCCCTACAAAGTGTCGTGAATGTGAGAACATTCAAATTATGAAATGCTGCACACATCATGTCATATTCTCAAAATATCTGCATGCATTCACCAACAACCAAAATTACATTAAAATACAATAAAGGGTTATCGACTCGACTGTGCACAGCTGTAAATCAAAAGATGGATGGTATCTAAAAAAGATGAGTATAATGCAGTCTTTCATAATTATGAATATACTTGGGGCGTATAGGTACACGTGCCCGTGTAAAAAAAGGTTCGTGTGCATTCTACACTGCACTTGTTAGTCTTCAAACACAAGGCAAGCATAAATCCACTTTATCAACCTTGTCAAAAGAAGGAAAGAATCCGTCGAAGACTGCCATACTCTGGATGGAGAACAACCTTCTACTTTGTTTTCTACCCGTCATCACCCCAGTCATCTTATCTATCTTTTCGTATATTTTTTTCTAAAGAACTCAAGCATTTTTTTGGCATTTTCCTCTTTTTTTCTACTAGTCACTCATTCATTTACTTTTAACAGACTTCCACATCCGCATCCACCCTCTATCTCTCTCTCTTCACTCTCTCCTTTTTACCACTCACTCTAGTTTGTTTTATACGTAGACCTTCATTTCATATTATCCAATTCTTCTTCTCAACAACCAACCTGTTTTTTTCGTGGCACGAGCAAAAGTAAGCCCGGAAGGAGGGAGCATGCACCAAAGGAAGAAAAGTTGGTTTTCTGGGGTTGTGAAACGCAAACAGGAATGTGTGGTACTAAACTGCGCTTCTGCTACTGCATTATGCATCGTGTACTTTTATTGTCGTTCAAATAATGCTCTCCTTGTTCAAGTACAGAGTACCTATTAGATTTCTACTTACAGATGAGTTTGATGATGATGATATTGCTGCTGATAAGTTGATGAAAATGATGATCTTCTTCTTCCTCCTTTCCTTTTCACTATCTCTCTCCTTTTGGACTGCTATATATATATATATACGCTTCAAGCTATTACCTTGACTTTTATGATGTTCTCCCATAAAATGCCAAAAGCGAGAGCAAAAAGGGAAAGAAGAAAATAGGGGGAAATAATCTTTCATTTTTCCTCGTTTGTCGTTGTCTGGAAAAAAAATGCAAGGATGCACTAAAACATGGCGTGTGGCATTTTTTACTTATATGTCGGGGATACATAATGGGAATATGAACGATTTTTTATTCCTCTTCAGAGGATTAAAGAAAATATATAAGAGGCTGTTCTTCATAATGTAATATAATTTCTCATATGACATGAATTTTTAACGTCATAATAACATTCGGAGTAATGCTAATAAAAAACTTCAAAAGAATGCTCCTTATTTCTCATTTTATAAAAGGTGAAGCAATTTGAAATACCCGGAAGAAAGAAAAAAATGGATGTAGACCCCCGTTGCTCTTTTTTATTGACGATATAGTGTCCTATTTCAGTTTCTTCAGGGTAAAGCGTCGTCTCTGTCTAATTGTTTCGTAAAAAGAAAATCAAATAGAAGTAGAAGCAGCAACAGCCGAGCACCCGTATATTATGCGTTCTCAAGACATAATTAGTTTCTCTCCCACCCTCAACTTTCAAACAATACTTTTGTATCATTCACAACAATAAAAGGCCTACATAACAAAAAATAATTTGAGATCATCACCAAAATTTTGGATGAAAGGGAAAGTGAAGGAATATATTAAACAATTTGGAGTCTACTTTCCAACTCAAAACTCTCCATTCAGCATTGAATTATATTTTCGTCTTTTTGTGGTTCTCTCTCTCTCACTCTAGCCACCAACGCAGTGACAACGTCTTACAAATTGCACCACGGGTTCGGGTTCTTTCTCCATTTTGACATATTATAACCCTTTCTTCCATTGCAAAAGTGAAGGAATATCATCATACATTAAACTAAAAACTATCATCAGGCGCTACAATGCATACTCAAAACAGTTAGTTTTGTATATTTTACAGATTCAACTAAGTCTTTTGTTATACATATGATCATCGGTGGTTATACATAATGCAGAAAAGAGAGAGAGAGAGATGTACACACTGCACACTTTGTCATAAAATTCCTCTATGTCGCGTACCTTTTTGCATGTGCGTGTTTGTGTGAGAACACTATATTATATGTTTTGGAGTGAGAGAGTGAAAAGAAGAAAGAAAATTTATTAACAAAATTACTTGGCATTAATTTCCCTTACAAGGAAACTATTATCATAGCAAAATGTCTTAGTCTCTCATTTCTCCAATTAGATATGGAAATTTGTTTCACTGTTTTCACCCTAACAAAAAAAAGTCGACAACGAGAATGAGAAAAGGAGCAGTGAATATGTGAATATAGTTGAGTGAATGACTTTCTCTAGTGCTACTACTACTGCATGAAAAGGAAACAGTAGAAAAAGAAAGCTCTGGGAACTAGACACTGCTAACCATGCAAAGTTTCCATTCTCTCTCTTTCTCTCTCTTTCTCTATTCATTTTCAAAACAAGTCACAAAAGAAAGTTGAGAGTTTTTGGTAATGGTAAGATTGACTGCATTGGTGTTGGTGGTATATGGAAAATGGAGTATTCGTTAGTGGTCTGGTTTGGTCGTGCGGGGCACAGCAACAGTGCAAGAACCTCTCTCACTCACACACAAAAACACTGATTGTGATTGTGTGTGTGAGTATATCAGCAGCTGTTGAAAAATGGAATTTAAGGTACCCCCATAAAATTGTAAAAGAAGAAAAGTTATATCACGTTGCAGTTAACTAGTTAGTTTCTCTCTCTCTCACTCTTTTCACACTTTTTGGTTTTGCTCTATATAACGACATTATTACTTTAACTATATCGCTACCACCATCATCATTCCCATTTTCATTATCACCATCGTCGACGTCATATGAAAATAAGAAAAAAAGTAAAGTGTCACGTTGTCGACTTGCTTTATTATGAGATTCTCCAGATATTTTAATGCTACACTGCAAAAGTGCAAACACATAGCAAGTTGCGGCGGTATAGTAGTCCATAGCCCGTTTTTGAAGTTGGAGTTCTTTTTATAATAATAGGCACATTTAATAATTGTTAAAAGTAGATTGGATAATAATATGTGCCCCTCTACAGTAAGCTCATATTCTCATAAGCTCATCTACACCAGATTGCATTTTGGAATTCACAAGGATATAAAATTGAATATGCGTATAATGTACAACAAACAGCTCAAGAGGAAGGAAGTAGAAGCGGGGAAAAAGGGTGATGAAGGTGGCATGACGTGGTAACAGCAAGTTTTTCCTCAAGAGCGAGTTTGAATTTTTTTTAAAGTTTTGAATTTATGTGAAATTTTGTTATTTTATGCCGTTCCGCACACTCAACTCATTCATGAGAATGAGCAGAGAGAGAGAAGAAAAAAACATATATCACTTTATAATCTACGAGAATAATACCTATACACACACCACTGGTAGTAGTGGTGGTGTGTGAACTTTACTCTGCGTTTTTTTTGTGTGTAAACTCGTTCGTTATTCTGCTACTGCTCAGTTTTTAAGTGACTGACTAGCATGCAGCAATCAAATCAACTCACACACACTATTCCACATCTACATAATATACACAGCTTATTGGAGATGCAAAGCCGTAGCAGCAGCAGCAGAGACAATGCAATATTAAACCAAACTGTTTTTTACTAGCAAAACTTTTTTCTGGAACGTTTAAAAAACAAACTTTCCTTTCTTCGTCGTTGAGCAAACTAGGTACATACAATCAAATATAGGTATATATACATACATATATTTATATATATATACTCTCCTTGTTACTATGCTTCACCTGCTGATCTGATGTACATGCAGACGTTTGTAATATAAACATACCAACAAAACATTCTACTCTGTCATTGGCATTACTTTTCCTCCTCCTTTCCTTTTTTATCCTCAAATCTCTCATTTCCTCTTACAGTTTAGTAATATACCTAATATATATTATAGAGCGTATTTACCGTAAAGTAGAAGAAATCTTTATTATACCTAATCTTATATGCACAAAATATGCAGAGGAGAAATAGGAGGACTCGTGAGTATTCAATATTCAGCGTGAGTTGTCGACCTCCCCAAGGCATAAGGCAAGTCAAGGAGTGATGTGCATTTTTTTCTCCTTCACTATTCCTTCTACTGCCACGGTTTTCTACTATATGAAAAAAGTGTATAAAAAAATAAGTAAGTTGAAATTCACGGTTCATGGCATTGCTCGAGGAGATGGTTTTAGCTCTATGCGTAGGTATAAACATGCCTATACATAACATACCTATCCATATATAAACTTGAGTCTTCCAATCTCAATATTATTATTATTATTATTATGCTTCTTTTTTTCTGCTGCTGTATGACTATAAATATATATGACTATATAATAATTTAGCATAATTTTTTCTTCTTCTCGTGTTGTTCGGTGTGTTTGTGTATTTATGACATTAAAAACGATATGCTTTTCATTTACTTTTTTTTTATGTAAGCAGAGCTTTGAGCTCTTTCTCTCTCGCTACGACGGAGGAGTGCATGAATAATTTTTGTACTCTGTGGAAATGTGAGATTTAGAGAATTTTTTTCTCTTTTTATTTGACTGACGCATTCTGCTTACATTTTTTTTAAATAGAGAGAGAAAAAACAGTAAAATAAAATATAAGGATGAAGCGCAAAACATAAAGAGATAGAGAGGGGAGAAGGGAGATGGGGGCCTTGTGTTTCTCTTTTTCTATGGAATACTTGAACCCTTTTTTATAATACACACGCTTCCGATTCCATGATGGAATGCGTGTATCAAAGCAAAAATTCTAGGATTTACTTTGTACTTTGGGTTGAGCATGAACAAAAAATGAAGAGAACTTTGTTGTTTGTTGTAATTGAAAGCATGCATAATAGACTCAGCTATCTCTCATCCACCTACAGAACATTTCCATATTATTCCTGTTCACTGGAGAGATACCGAGTAAAGAGTCGTAATTTGTACGTTCCTTGTATGACTTTGTAAAGTAAGTACACGCTACATACACAACGCTCATCATCAGTCCACCAGCCAACATACAGCACAGCACTATGAATGATGTTCAAAGTAGGACTGCTTTGTAGCAAATAATGCTTTGTAGGGTCCCGCGACATTGGTTTTCTTCCTGTTCCTGGCTGCCTGCCTTCAATTTTTTGGTACAATTTAAAAAACACATACTTTGCTACTCACTAATTTCATTTCGAACGGAAGGTTCATTTCACCAAGCTACCGACATAATACTACTTTCTACCTTTCTCATTCATCCGCTTTTCGCATACCAAGTTTCATTCCATTTTTTAGACAAAAATCCAGGGAACCCGTATTATACGTTGTAATCCATGTGTATATCCGGCGATAGTACTTTGTCCGTTAAAAAATAAAAAACATTTGGGTAATCTTTTTCGTTGAAAGCTACTATTTTTTCACGTGAACTCAAAGATAATGTACAATACGTACAATAATGACAAACATATACAAGCTGGCTGGCTATAGTGGAATATCTGTAGTTGAGCAAATGCAAACATTGTCAACAATTTTATTCCAAGTCAATGGCTTTTTATCTATTCTCAGAACAAAAACATACCTAATCAACTGCATACCTTACGCTTCTGCTGATTCCTCTGATACATAAACAAGTATATAGACATAGGTATGTATAATATAAACGTAGTATATGTATTGTATATATTTATTGAATTACGCAACATGTAACGTAACGAAACAAAAAATAATATCAGCACAGAAGGGTTTTGTGAACTGTGATCGTAATAAAAAATAAGGATGAAAGGAAATTAATGCTGATGGTAAATGGGAAAGTCTGATTGGGAGTGTATTTTTTGTGATGATGTTTTGAAAGGAATGAAGAAAAATAAGCTCTCGTCAATTTTTGCGTTTGTTCACCAAACTAATTATGATTTTGTCTTTGTCCAAAAAAACGTAGCCGTCACGCAGCATGCAATAATAGAGAGCGTAGTGAAAGTGTGTGATGGCAAATAAATACGTCATTATACTACTTTAGATTTTAATTTGGCTGACTATAAAGTACCTAATTAGCCTTGACTTTATTTGGAAAAGCGGAAGTGGAGAAATTATAATTAATTAATATTATAAATTTGTTCCAAATAAAAAACTCGTTTGTTGTTCGAATATATTACGTATTGCGAGAAACGCCTACAGAAATATCAAAACTATACGCTACATTTTTGTCAGCTCCTTTTTTAGTTATTTATTTATGCTGTTCTCGTCGTACGATACAAAAAAAACAAAATCCTACGCAGCCAATCATTTTTCATCTTTGCAACGTCAGGGGATGTCAAAAGAGAGAAAAGTGACTTGAATATATATTTAATATTTATATTGTGGAATAATTAGGTTAATAACTTGAAGGCGTCTTTTTCTAATTCACGTAATATTTGTTTCAACGTCAAACTAAATTCTCGCTTTCACCTTTTCTCACGTACCATTTCCGCTTTGTCACTCACAACTCTTTTGTTGATGAAAAACCGTTTGTCAACGAATAAAAAGGTGCATTCTGTATTCACACGATATTTTAATGAACTGAAAAATATAAAATATTATGTTTCTCTTTCATTTACGGAAATATACATAATACGCATCAAAAGCAGAAGAAATGTGCGTATTATTATTTTAAAAGTTTCTACAAACTTGCATCTTTGTCATTTCATTTTTTAAAGGAGTTTTTTTATAGTGACATCAAAGCAATTTCGATGCTGTTCAAAACAAAAGTCTACACTCTATTTTAAAACATTCAGCTATATCCAGTTTTAAACTAGCTTGATCAAGGGCAACGATTCTTCCATACTTTAAAAAAAATATACAAAAGAATTGTTGTGCATCTCTGCATCTGCTAAATGTCTAGACATGCATTTTATGTTATTTTTGATAAAAGATTACTTTTTTGTATTTTTACATTTTTTTGCTTTTGTCATTTTACCCCTTTTGTTCTCGCAGTTGCCCTTGCACTTGACACAAAAGCTGTGCATTATTTGGTCTGGCCCCCCTCAGAATTTTTTTTTTCCCCTTCTTCTTAATTCATATAATTTACATTTCATACAAAATAGTTTTTAATATGGAATTGTTGCTCTTCTTTGTATCCCATTCAAAAAAAATATACTTCACAGCAGTACGCCAAATGTTTGTGAAAGAATGCATAATAGCATGTATGGGTGTCTGTGTGTCTGCGTTTGATGGGTTGTTGCAGTTTCTTGGTATTTGACACAAGGCATGTAATCTCTTTTCCTCTTCCTTTTGAGTTTGTGCAGCAACATTTATTTTGTATCTCTTTCTTCTTTATAATATCATTATACTATTATTAACCAGATAAGATACTATAATATGTATATATATATACCCGCTTTTAAGTATAAATTTTCATTTTCACAAATTCCGTCCTCTGTGCTTTCTCTAAATTAATTTACCAAGGCACGCTCCCTTCCAATTTCCTCTGAATTATTATTTGAAGAGGAAAATGACGACAACGGCGCACCAAAACTACTACAGACTAAACACCACTTCATTTTATTAAGACTGCTGCTGATGAAGCTGCTATATACTCACTGCTCGCCCGTGTACAACGATACTCTCTGTCTACAATCAAAATCTGTACACACACAAAATGTAATATAATAATAATAACAAGTAAGCAAAGAGCATCATAGAAGAACGCTCTTGTTTTAATCCCTGCTTAATACCTCCAAAGAAAGCCTACTCATATTTCCTCTGTATATCACTTCATTAATGCTCCCAACTTCCAGAGATATATATACTCTCTGGAGTCTGCTGCTACTTGTGCGCCATTTAATTGAATTCATTCACTTAGGAAGAGGAAGAAGCAAAAGCATTATAAGGAGTGTGCATGGATAAATTTTTTTAAAGCGGTATTTTATTTCATTCTACATTTTCCCATGATATATAATTTTTTTGTTAATTTTATGACAAACAAACGAGTCGAGATGTTTCTTTTACCGAGACAGATATAAATAGAATAATTTCTTTATCAAAATATTTTTTGAATTTAATTGAAATTGTAATTAATAAAACAAAGCATACCGATTTGTGTGTATTGGTCGTCAATTTGTTATCATTCCATAATAAATATGTAGACAAAATAAGCATGTAATGCTATCTCACAGGAATGTTATCAAGCCCATCTCTGCTTTTATAACAACTCACTTCAAAGCAAATTCCCGTGTGACAGTGAAATTGTGTTTGTAACATGCATCATGTTACATTTTTATCATTTGTAAAACCCAAATAATTAATATTGCAGAACCCTATACACAGTCAACAACAGCACACCTTTAATTTAATACTACAAGCGTTGAGCATACTATGCGTCACGTGCTGAAAACGATATGCAAGAAAAGCTAAATATTTTCTTTTCACAATGTCACAGTCACCATCCTCACAAAACAGTGTGCTGCAACATTCCTGTCCTGCTTTCAAAGTTATTTGTTGTAAATTTTTCGTTCATACATAAATACATAATACGAACATATTATGTCATAGACTCCCGTCACGACATTCATGCATACATTTTGAACCATTCATTCCTTTCCATACAATAGCCAGTGGCTGTAAATACTCCAATACATCACCATCAAATAATACACATGCATACATTTTACTCCACCGTATAAATGTCTCCCTCCACTCACCACTGAGGAAAGAGATGGGGAGAGCACAAAGCAGAGCAGCGAGCAACATGAGAGAGAGAGCTTATAAGATCAAGGGAGAAAAAGGAAACCACTAATGGAGCAAATGTATGCAGACCCAGTTCCGCTCCGCTCAACTCCTGTGAGACGTGCCTGACAAGTTTTCTCCGGTCAAACCCTTTATTCAAAATTTTCTTATTATCGCAACAACTTTCATATCGTCATCTTTATCCTTACAACACACACTCAAGTAGCAATAATAACACAAAAATATATAATATCCACATCACCGATACCGTATGTACCTATATTCTTCACCACAGCCGCCGTATTATACCGCACGGCCACCACACCTTCTTTACTTCATAATCATCGTCTTCACTTCAATCTTTGCCCTTCTCCACCTCTTCCTCTTTTTCTTCTCTTCATCAAAAAAATGGTTGCACCAACACACATTCAAACCACCTCATAACAAAGAAAAACGCAAGAGTGGCGGTGTTGTGAGGAGGAGGATTTCCTCTGTGAATAGAAAACAGTTTTTCTAGTCATGCAATGCATGCAAAGACATCACATCAACAAAAAGGTTTTTAAAAAATGGGTGGACAATTTTTATACTTATATAATCATCATGTTACTATAAATATCTATTTATAAATGACTATTTTAAGGTGCATAGTAGTTATAGTTAAACCGAGCAAGCATCTTATCGTTCATTTCAGCTTAAAGTCATGAACATGTCTCGTGTACGTCAAAATTGCATTATTAATATAGGTACATACCTATATATAGTCATGTTATAGGTATAACATGCGTGTTTTGTACAGAAGTGTAGCATTCGATATTTCACAATTCACTGCCCATTCTCTTTTCCCTTCCGACTTTCAAACCTCAAATCCTTTTATCACCGAGAAACCACTTCACACACTCACACACACACACACACGATTTCCAAGAAATATAGACTGTCAACTTTGCATGATGATTTTAGAGTACAAAAACTACATATATGCTTATATATATGTACATACCTACTTACATCGAATCGAACCCCACTTGTACAAAAAGCAGCTAAGCATGAAGGTTACATTTGAATTTGAACTACTTTTATTTTCTTGGAAAAGTAAAGAATGGTGGCAATAAATGGAATGCAGAATATGCATATGTGTACATGTATTATACCCACATGCACTTAACTTTGAAATGCATTTTTTACAAAGAATTGATCCCATTTCACGAGCTTATGACTACTTACTCTGATGCTTTTTTTGCACGAAACCTTAAATTTAGCATTTTTTGCCAAAAGTCAAATGTGAATTTTCACACTAAGAAAAATGATTTAATTTTTTCTCTTCTTTTTCTGTCAAAAAATCCCCCAGCTAAATCCTAAATTAATGACATTTGTAAAAGCGTCATTTTTATACATGGATTTCCATCTGAAAAATATTGTATGATCTGTGATCCACTACGCATGCAACCAGGCGATATCACTACCCCCTTATTCCATTTGAATAACCTGTCTTTCTGAATTACAGTTCAAGGCGACCTATTTGTTATCATCACCACACTACTATCTTTAACATACAGATATGTATTATTTACACGAGGCGACACTGCTGTCCTCCTGGAGTCGTCAACCGTTTTCTTCTGCCAACACATCACCATCCATCCAACCAAAACCTCAGGATGCACGCCGCTTGGTGATGTGATGTATGTTGAGAGCAAAGACTTTTTTCTAAAGTAATGCTTGCTTACAAACATGTGTGTGTGTCAGTGTGCGCTGTTTTTACTTTTTTATACTGTATGGATAAGTAGGTATAGATAAAAACAGCATTGCTTTTTTGAAGGAGAGAGAATATTATGCACATATGCCATAAATAACTCGGTAGGGAAGCACCAATCCCTGAGAAAAAAAATCTTTTATGCGTATAAAAAGGTTGCAACGACATGATGATTTATTATCCAACGCGATCCAAAGAACGAAAGGAACGACTCTTGCTTGTATTATGCATGTAGGTATGTATCTATCCGTATAAAAGGATGAAATCGCCTCTATACTTCTTCAACTTATAGCCTCAGCATATTTTCTCGCGGTCGCTTAGCGGAGTAGAGTAGCCTATCTTTCTTTCCGGCAAGAGAGCTGTGAATTTTTGCATGCTACCATTCTTGTGGTGTGTTGTTAGAGGAAGTAAAGTAGTAAAAAAGGAAGAGAAAAAAACTGATGTGAGAATATTTTTTTGTCCTATAAAAATACGCTTTCAATATATGTATACTATATATAACATTGATATATTACATATACTTGGTATACCTACATATATAAATATAGAGGTAGTCACAATAAAAGACTGTCAATAAGCTGGTGGTGGTGCTGGAGTTGATGTTCCATTTGGATAAGGTATCTTCCTCTTGGAAGACTCCTCCAGGTCTCATTTTTTTCCTCCACCCTTCTAGCCTTGCTTGTCAGTGACACACACACACTAGCAGCATTTCATGTAGAATGGCCATAATATATACCGTCAAGATTTATACAGTGATAATGTGAAGCAACTTTTATTATAATGCAGCGTTAAATTAAAAACATCCCTTTCTTCTCCTTTTTTTAAAGGAAGAGTCTGGCGTGGTGATGGTGGCACTGGTGACTGGTAGTTTGTAGATTAGCGATGAGACTTATTGTGTAACAAAAGGGATAGTGTGTAGAGATGTGTGTATGCTAAGCAGAGAAGAAGAAAAAACACTCGCTCATGTGGGAACAATCTCACATATATAGCATTGTATATATGTATATATAGAACTGGCTTGACTTGCGAGCTCTGTGAACCATATTTTTTGTTGACGAATAAAAAATTCACAGTTATTTGGCTAGGGACGATGAAAAAGCATAGTAGAAAAAAAGCGAGGCAGTCATTCGTGTGTACTTAACATGATTTCATGATTGTTTCCTGTTCCAGATAGCGAGAGAAGCATAATAATAATAACGTTGAGCTGTTTTGTTGATGTAACAAAAAAAAAGTTCAAAATGAGAGCGGACGGGTCAAATGTTAATTGGTAGCAGCACATTGTGTGTAAAAGTAGTAGTCATCGTCATCATCATCATCCTTTTTTCACGACCATTGGGAATAGTAGTGAAAAGCCATCGTTCACTTTACATCATCAAACGTAGTCCATTGAATATTATCAAAAGTACACAATAACACCGGAGCGCGTGGTGTAGAGTGCTCTACAAAACTCAATGGTACGGACGCTTTTTATATTTTTTTGTTTGTTATTTAGGGTTTTTCCTCTACATATGCATATGTTTATGTAGACCTTCTCATTGTCATGATTCTTGATAAGTAGCACTTATTGTACCAGGTAAAGTGTAGAGACTCCTGTGGTCAAAAGAGTTACACAAGCGTAAAATACACTAGACTCTACTCTTGACGTAACCCTTTTCTGTAATATCAACAGAAAAGGAATAAAAATACGCCATACACCATAGAGAATGGCTAGCACTTGTGTATTATAAGTTATACCGTTAACTTTGATTGAAAAAACCAAATTATAAGTCATGTGTGCTTCAAGTTTAGTTGAATATTAGGCTGTGTGCAAACCATGTATGGATGGAGGTGTACTTTTTTGGGTATTCAATACAAAAAAATGAGTCGAAAACAGCACGTCATTCTGCTGATGTGTTGCTCGTGCATTTTGTTCAGCTTGACTTTTACTTTTTTTTTTGAATGTTTATCCAATCCAAGTTTTTGAGCTCGCGGTGTGGTGCATTTCTTTTTTTATAGGTATAACGAGCAGCATAATGTACAATAATCAGCAAAGTGAAAGACCTGGTAGCATTGAAATAATAATAATAATAATAATAATAGCACTACTCTTTTAAGTCTTTTATCGCAAGTAACCCAGGACAAGAAAAAAGTTACATGTGGAGAGAGAGAAAGCACCCGGTGGTGTGTGTGCATATGGCACTTGATACTTGGAACTCTTGGAAGTATAGAACGAAGAGGAACCACTTCATTTTTATGCAAAAGCTCACACGTTTTGCATGTAATTACGGACATAAAATGAGAGACCGTCATGATATTGCTTAAATTTTCATGAATGAGGAGACTACATGCATGCAATTTTTCTATCACAATCAGAAACACATATACATGTATACAATGAGTGCGCCTCTACCTCGCTAGATACACACGTTTACATTATGTTTTAGAGTGTTTTTGTGCACACCTGAAAAAAATGAAGTAATTTTAATGATGATGATGACGATGATGATGATGATGGAGTGAGCGCTCACACATGTAGCCAGTAACATGAAGCTTAATATACACATTAAACATACAGCTTTATATAGGGAATTGCTGGTGGAAATATGCATAATATTCTACTTTTGCGAGTTGTTGTATCTAAATAATAGCACACTTGACTGCTTTCTCCCTCTTTCTCTCTCATCATTGTAGTATGATGATTGCTCCATGTATGATTCTTATTATGGATGGAACCGCTCGTTAAAATTGCATGTTAACTTTCATTACACCGCGAAACTGGTCGCTGCTCGGGTGGTTGTACAGCAGACCATGAGCTGTTTATGTATAGTATACCTATATAGTAATCATAATGTCACAATGAAAAGCTCACAAAATTATTATGTTCCTTTATTGCGACGAAAAATTAAAAAGCTCACGTGAAAACTGCATGGAGAAGTACTTTCACATTTTCAGTACATATTTTCAATTGACTTGTTTTTTTCCCTCTAAATATGTATTTTTTTATGCCGATATGCTATAAATGAGAACAAGTACATTTTATGCCTGCCACTGCCACATGGAGGGAATTAGCAAAAACGAAAACCCTTTCCTCAGTAGTTGTCATTACATGCATGCCTACCTTTTCATCAAGATTATTGCACGCTTTGGTTCATGTTGCTACTATTAGAATTGCATCAGGAGCAATAATTTTCTACAAATCAGATATTCTCTTGTGTGTAATGTGCTATTTTCAACGTTTTCAGCTATGTATACGTTATATGTATTGAGAGTCGACGAGTGGGAGTAGTAATTACAAGGCAAATGTTGCCGATCAAAACGACTTTGTTTGCATTAATCACGAATCTTACGATATTTAAAAAAAGAAAATACAAAAGCATAGCTTCAATTATTACATCCTGCAGCGTTCTTCATTGGCGACGGTATTTCAAGACTTTTTCAAGACTGCTCTCTTACCTTGTTCAAGCAAGACACATATGCATGTATAAACTCACTATAGAGATCTCGATCAAAAACGTCCCCATATAATGAAGAAGATTTTTTTGTTTTTATTATGAAAAATATCTCTTTGATTCATACGATTAGCCACTGCTCTGTACATTTCATGCAAACGAAGAAGGGAGATATATGTGCAGCTAACATCATCAAATTACTCACAGTACTTGTTCACTCACGAAAACAATAAATCACACAACGATTTTTATTAAAATCATTATCTACATTCCATCCCCATTAGCATTGAAAAATGTCTGATAACAAGGGAGAAAAGAGGAAAGCCGACGATTCAGACGCAAGTTCCGCAAGTGATAAGAAAAAAACAAGTGCGGTTGCTCAGCCTGATGGATCTGGCGATGCCCCAAGTAGCCCGGCAACTTCAGACTCTGTCACTTTGGCGAATGGTACGATTTATCGTTTCGACGCTTCAAATGTTGGCTCTTTTCGGATTCAGGGTGGGTCCATTGGAACTTTCCACGTTGACGGTTCCGTTACCATTTCCGATTTACAAGGCAATCAGGTCTTCTCTGAAGGTGGACCAAGGGATCGTGTTTCTATTCGGGATGACTTAGAAACCGGTACTACCATTGTGACCTTGCTTCGTGGGCAAGGAACTAAGAAGGACCCCCCTACAGCGTCAACGGATACCACATCAAGTTCGTTTTCATTTACCTTTGACTTCTCGTTCTTTTCATACACCAGTATAAGTACTGGAAGTAATTCATCTGGAGAACCAGTCCCAAAGGCACAAACTCCAATTCAAGTCCAAGCTTTTCCAAATGAGTCAATCGAGCTGCGCGGAAGTCGTAATTTTGTGATAAATGGAAATGGAGCTATTCTTAATGTTACTGGGTTCAGCGATGTCACTGTCAACGGGAATCTCGCTAGTGTGGATCACGCTGGCTGGGGCGATCTAACCGTTCATGGAAATGTGAATGGAAATCTGGTCCACACTGAGCTTGCAAAGATACGGATCAATGGAGAGGTTCAAGGGTCTGTCAACCAAACAGGAATGGGTACACTGGAGGTTATGGGTGATATAACTGGAGGAGTATTTCAAAGTGGCATGGGGAGGATCGACGTGCACGGCGCCAATTTGGGACGCCTTTCACGAACGGGAATGGGCACCGTGCGTTTTCATTAAAAGTAGGTTTTGATGAAATTAAACGAATGGAAAATTTTCAGTCTGCTCCAAGAAACGTAATTTATCCGGAATATTAACCAAACTACAAAATCTTTACCGTTGTACATGATGATATTTGCTCACTAATAAAGTATTAAATTGGTGCTATGATCATATAATGATGATGAAATTGGCAGATCCACTTTGTTCTCTTTTACGAAATCGAAACTTCATACATTTTACTTACTCTACTTAGTTCATTATCATTCGTTATTCGTTTACGGCTATTTCTTGTCTGATAGGAAGAAATTGTTTTACTTTCAATTAACAAGACAACACTATCTTTATCATGTTTTGTATATACTTCAATTCACACGTTATCGTTTGCTACCTTTTATCATCATCAGCAAGCATTTTTTCTCGTCGTATTTTATACGGCACATGATAAAAATGGCATATTTGCAGGGGAAATTCAACGAGGAAAGTGGGACTCCCATTGAGGGAGTAAGGCAAATGTTACCGGTCAATACGTTTTAGTGTTTACATTTAGCCAGAATCATCCTATATTTTGTATTCAAAAGTATAGCATCAAATAGTTGAACATCGTTATTCATAATTATTGGCGGCAGTATTTCAAGACTTTTTCCATGAACCTTTTGCGTTTTTTGTCATCCCGTTTTCCTTGAACTATTTGCTGCCAAATTGCTTGCTGTGAGTCATTCAAGCTCAAAATATTATGAATGCATGATAGCTAGAAGCATCATGATTATGATCAATAACGTACCCATGATTACCAAGATTTTCTTTTGTTGGCTTTATGAAAATGTTTCGCTTTTCATTGATAATCATTAGCCATTGTTTTGAACATTTCATGCACGCGAGGAAAAATGGGTGATAGCTTTTGTGCAACCAACAAACACAATTAAATAATAATCACTGACCGATTGATTTATTGAAATCACAAATCTACACTACAGAGCCATCACACTATGGCAGGAGGACCTTCAAAGAGGAAAGCCGGCAATGCAAATTCTGGACGCCAAGTCAGGCGAACGTTTGGTGGATCAGGCAATGCTCCAAGTCGCCCGAGAATTCCAGACTCTGTCACGCTGTCGCATGGTGCGATTTTTCGTTTTGATGCTTTGAATATTGGCTCTTTTCGGATTCAAGGTGGATCCGGTGGACCATTTTTTATTGACGAAGAAAATGTTACCATTTCCGATTTACAAGGCAATCAGGTCTTCTCTGAAGGTGGACCAGGGGACAGAATTACTATTCGAGATGACTTTGTAAGCGGCACTACCATTGTGACCTTGCTTCGTGGACAAGGAATTAAGAAGGTTACCACTACAGCACCGATTTCGACGGGAACCCAATCAGGCAGTTCAGTTCAATCTCAAGCCAACTGGTTTGGAAGTAGCCATATTTTAATTGCGGATGGAAATGCAACAATTTCTTCTGGAGGATCGACTGACCAGCAGGATCAGGAACAACAACCAATTCCAATTCGAGCATTTCCGTATCAGTTAATCTTGCTTCGCGGAACTCGTAATTTTGTGATTACTGGAAATTCAGCAAATCTCAGTGTAATTGGCTTCTGCGACGTCATTGTCCACGGCGATCTCGCGAATGTAGATCAAGTTGGCGGCGGGAACATTTCAGTTCGAGGAAAGGTTCATGGAAATCTTGTCCAAACTGGGATCGGAAAGATAGAAATTGTCGGAGGAGGGGTCTTCGGATCTGTCAAGCAAACTGGAATGGGCAAGCTGGATGTTAACGGAGATATAACTGGAGAAATGTCGCAGTGTGGAATGGGGACTATCGATGTGAATGGCGCCCATTTAGGATATCTCAAAAGAATGGGAATGGGTACCCTGAACTTTCATTAATAAAGGCCTGGTATTAGTAGATATGCAAATAAATGAAACGAATGTAAGTTTTCAGTCTGTTGCAAGAGATGTATTTTATCCGGAATATTAACCAAACTACAAATTATACAATTTATATTTAATTGCCATTGTACATGATGAAATTTACTCGCTAATAGAGTATTATATTGATGATGAGATGATAATCACAACGAAACTGACAATTTTAATTTGTTCTCTTTAAATCCTCGAAAATCCATAATTTTTACTTTGTTGTAAGTTTCTTAAGCATTTACGATTTACGATTATGAACTGTCTCATAGTAGAAATTTCATTGAACAAGGCAAAGATACCTATTTTTATATACATATTTCATCCTTTCTCATCGTATTTTATACAGAAATGGTACATTATAAAAATAGTTGTAGTTTTTTACTTGAAGACGTATTATTTATATTTATGGTTGTTCACAAGTTTTTGGAACGTCATTTCTGAACAAATGGCTTTTTCTATGTATTGTTCGTGTGCTTCATGTTTAACGTTTAAAGTAGCACTTCAAATAAATACCTACATTATATAGTCATATTATATTGTAATATAGTACTGGAATGATATTTACGGAGGGAAAATACATCGACGAAAGAGAACCCCATTTTTCATCCTTTCAATTTATTTTTTAGTTGACAGTTCGACAACAACTGTCAAAAGAGCAATAATAATAATATATTTAATCAAGTAGCAAGTAGAGCATAGTTAAAATTTGCTATTTTCTTGAGGCTATCATTGACTTGACAGCATCTACTTTACAACACTATCTACTTGTAATAATCCTTTAATAGTTTTTTCTACAATTGTAGCACAAAAGACAAGCGAAATTGATGATGAGAATGCAAAATTGTAAGTCAACTCACTACTTCTTTCTTCTAAGCAATGAAAGGGTTTTCACACGTGGAAACTTTCCACTGGAAAGTAGCAAACAAAGCAATGACTCTGACTCAAAGAAATAAAAAAGTCATTTTTTCTTAAATCCACCACGCACACTAACTTCTTTCACTTTTGTATGTTGAATTAGATCAGCATAAATGTTATTATTGCAAACTCCTTCTTATTCTTAACGATAATTGCTTTTTCATGACAGCACTTCAGCTTAAATTAGCGCATGCAATATTCCCTTTTCGTTTCTCTAAGGAAAAAAAAATTATTTCGTACTTTTCAAATTGTTTTACAAGAAACACTTCATTTTCTACTTACTTTTCAACACGACAGAAATATGTCCCACGAACTATCTTATTAAACTTATACTTGATATTTGCCTTTATTTTTTTCTTGACGGACTGGAAGACATGCAAAAAAACGTGATTGCTAGATGGGATATCTAACATTTTTAAAAACAAGAATGTGACACTGAAAAATGGGAACAGAGAGGTGCTGGGTGCGCGGGTGTGACATTAAAAGTCCCCTTGCCAAGAGAGTCAGCTCTTCTTTTCCACTCTAATGTTACCTGCTGCTTTATTTGCAACAAGAATAGCTACAAGTCGTTTCCTATATACACTCTCAAAACCACATCATCAAAGGATGATCTCTCTGCTCCTCTACTTGTAAGGTAGCATTGAAAAATTGAAAGGAACACGTTGGCATCTGACATTTGACAATGGTGAATGTAAATATGTATAATATGTCTTATGCATATTACCCTGCTATTTTGACACAAGTCGTTATATAATATAATAAGCAGAACAGTAATCTCTCTTCATTCTTTTGAAAGGTGAAAAGCATACTTAACTACCTAAAAAAAATACATACACATCTCCAGGATTTTCGACCCTTCTTTTCAATCTGATAATAACCATCATCACGTCATTTGCAGGAATGATCCTTGTGATTTCCTGTCACCGTTCTAAAATGTAAAAATACGTCTATCTTCCTTGTGAAATCAACCAGTGACTGTGCTACTGTATAAGTATTAGTGCTATATATGCATCTAGGATCTGATTATAAGATGTCAAGTCTGTATTTTTATAATTATATGTAATATTATGTCTAGCATATATGTATATTATAGGGAACTGGATGTATGTGAGCCCTCATGACTTGTTAGTGTTAAAAAGGATCAACATCGCATCACGACCAACCAGAAAATGAATGTCATACAAACATTTTTCCACGTTCCTAATATAGCAATGTATATACATACCAATATTATACATATATTTTATAATACTAAATGCAAGCACAGAAGACAACAAAGAGTTTTTAGTAGACAGATGGGTTTACAAAAAAATATATGTACGCCTTGTTGGTTTTATCTTGCCACGAGTATAAATATGATGATATTATTATATCAACTCTGTTCTGTAATAAGGTTTCCTAACACTCACTTTTTCACTCTTTATCCCCACACGTCTTCTGCCAACTTTAGTTTACTGTGGCTTCGCTTCATCATCATCATCATAATACACATCATATCGTTAGTTACCAGTTAGCTCGCTCCGGCTAAAATAACCGAAGCTTGCTGCTAAAAATTCTATACACAGAACTATTTATATGCAACGTGAACTTATTTTACACAAGTTTTAAAATGGAAACGTTTCGTGAAAAGCAAAAGCAAACAGTAGCGCATGGAGTGGTATACATTGCTTACGATTTACAGAGGCCAGTGTAATTTGGGAAGTCAAACTTCGAACGCTTACCTGTAACAAACAAAAATACGCACATTATTAGCATCAATTCATTATTCATTTAACTTTTGACAAGATTTACATATGTGATCTGTATTTACTTATAATTGCATAAATATTTTAAATAAAATTTCAAAATACAATATAATTAATAAGCTAGCCGACATGGCATAAGCAAAACGCTAATATAAACTGAGGTAGACAAATGAGCATGCTTGTTGATTTAAGACGCTCACTGGAACTAAACCAACAAGCCTTTGTATAATGGTAAAGAATGAAGGAAAGTAAAAATAACCCCTGTTTTAAAATGCATATAAAGTCATCAAAAAGTTTTTCTCAGAGGAGCTAAGAAAAAGTCAAGAATGCTTAGTGTTCATGATCATCATCACCAGTTTGCTTAGTGCGTGTATACTATACTGCTACTGCTTCTTCTGGAGAAATATAAAATAATACACAGTACGTGAGAATACTCTGTGTCCAAAGAGCAAAGAAGAGTGTGAGGATGGGCAAAGAAGGGGAATCACACAAGCACAACGCAACAAACAAGAAAGGTTTTCTTTCATAACATCACGTTATGCCGCAACCTAATGATCTCTTGTAGTAGCAGCAGCAGCAGCAGCACATCATCAGACAAAAACCAGGGAAAACCTTCTGCTGCTGGTTGTTGTGGTGTTTGCTTGCACCGCTGCGCTGATGATATGGTGGGTTGGGAGCTACTACATTGTGATTCCAACGACTCATCCTCTTATATTTTCTTGGGGAGGAAAACGTAAGAAATTAAGATGTTCTCTCTGGTGCTCTACTGGCTCCACAATAGTATTCCTTCATTGTCATCATGATATGATGAGCATCATCATAATCATCGCCGTCACCTACCCGTCATCATATAACCATATAGAAAGCAGAGAAAAATCGACAGTGATGGCATACAAATGTGTATGCATGATGCTTAGTGTTCCATATGTTGCAGAGAAATATATATTTCTATTGAAAAATGAAGGGAAATTTGATATCACCTATCCAAAAAAATACCCCATTACCAACACCTACGAAAATGATGATGATGATGATGATGATGATGATTATATTTTCTGCTTTGCAAGGGGGAAAATAAAAGAGAGGTGACAGACATCAAGATATTTTCGCGACGGCAGACAATTATGTGGGCCATAGTAGGCGTAACACGAACAACGGAGAAGGGTTTGGCGTTACTTAAGTATTAATGATGACGATGTGCACCAGCAGCATGAATTTCACTTACAAAGAGAGAGAGCCTTTTTTATCGTTTTGTCACATCACAACATTATCTATTTTGCTCTACATGTTTGTTTTATTACTCAAGGACCATACAGCATGTATATGCCTGCAGCTAGAATTATGCCTGTATATGCATGCAGCTGACTACTTTGAAGTCAACATTCCACTAGCATCATAACACACATACAAAATATGTATGTATGCATAATATGTAAATATGTAATATGGTGGCTCTACTTTTCAAAATAATTATAGTAATTATTATTTATATAATAATTTTCGTACTTTTCTTGTGCTTCTTGTGACAGAGGGAAAGTGGATAAAATATATGTGATGTTATTATTATTATGAAGCAGGCACAAAAATATATTATGCATTGAACACTCAACACATTCCAAATGTTGTTTTGACAGCTCACATCACATACCATCATATTGTGTCACTGTCATCATTGTCATTAACATGGTCGTTCTTTTGTCTCCTTCTTTTATTGTTATATCGCAATATAATAAAAAAAATCAGAGGAAAGCTTTACAGCTGCGAAGAAAGGTGACAGTAATACACACACTCATCACATCACAAATATTCACCTGTCACGCACGCAACCTTTCAACTTCAACATGAAAAGCAATAATAATAATAATAAACAGCAAGTTTCATATAGTCAAGTGAAAAAGTGCTGTCGGGATATTTCTTCGTTTTACGCTTTTTTATATTTTTATTTCATTTATATTTATACTTTTTTCTCTTCAACAGCGTTTGTCTAATATTTCACCACTTGGTAGGTACATATATCCTGTTGTGTGCTATTTATGTGACATGTGCGTGTGCATATGTAAGACAAAAAGAATGCTGACTGTGTGCAATATAAGAATTTACGCAAAATAGTTTACGTCACAAGGAAAAACGGGATGGAAGGACAGGATGATTACCTTACAACACGAAGGGTGGTAAAGCTTTTTATGTGGAGGCATGTCTAAATTTTGTACAGAGTAACGCAGTATCCAACTTTCTATCTGTGTGCCTTAAGCGTACGCAACGCAGTAGTAATTCCGAGTTTTTTGTTTCTTCTACCAACCTACTATCTCCCCCGCTCTGATAAAACGTCAAATCCAGTTTGTCCTGTCTTCTTGTCGTATCCAAAGACTTTTGGAGCTCGGAAGGAAGACAGCAAAAATCCCAGTCACGAACACTTTGCATGATGATTTATCTGAGTGTATAATGATATTTTGTGCAATTTTTAAAAGCAATGTTCCAGAGCGTACATAGCAAGAAAGTTTGGATAGTACTACATTTGGTGCTGCCGCACGTGGGAGATTTGTTTTATAAAAACTTTTTTCCAGAAAATAAAGTAAATTCGCTCAAGCAAAAATTAACTTCATTTCGTTGTAGTTAACTTCATTATTAAACATAGGTATGTATATATATATTTATATACATATGTATATAGTTTACAGCAGAAACAATTTATTGTAATCCATCCTATCTTCCTCACTGTTACTGTGTACTATTTTTTCAAAAAAAAAAATTGTTACAGCTGCTATAAATTATTATATCATTTCGAAACGCACATATACACGTATTATTATAGAATTAAAGTTCAACGCTACCAAGGAAAGAACAAAGAGGCGGATGATTTGACGCTCACCCACACTCTTTCTCTTCCTTGTTATTATTAAAACTTCTCCGCTCCCTCGTACACCTACTTCCTGTTCTTTTGTTCTCTCTTGCAAAAGCAGTTGACCATATACTCAGTGAAAGCAAGTCAAGTTTGCTTCCTGTGCTTTTTCCTTGTTTTTTTTTGTGTCCCTCGTCTACTTATTATATAGGAGTAACTTTGCCGCAATAGATTACATTATTTCTAATGTAATAAAAAAAGTTGCTTGACATCTGAAGAAATGAATGTGTGATTCTTTTTTTTCTCTCTCTCTCATTTTTTTAGTCCACTACTCCTCCACCAAAAAAAGTTGCACAAAAGAGAATACAACTTTTTTTTTGCTGGGACGTGGACAATAATAATATTACACAAGTCGAATACATATAACACAGCCATTTCTGTTACAAAAAATTATACATACCATAGGCATAATATGCTATTATGCGTATACTAACTTACTTATACACATATTACATGAATATTTTATTACTGTTATTGTTACTACTACCCATTATATTATTACACTCACTCCCAAGTTTGTGTGTAGACGAAAAAAGAACAATTCTGTCCAAGAAAAAAAAAGAAGTAAAAAAGACTGTCAAAAACTATGAAAAACATTGTAGTCAGCTAGGTGGGATCAGAAAATGTTCAACTTTACTCAGTTATCTCTTACTTAAGTGACATTACGAGGTTCATAATTTGAGTTTTAAAAAGCAGCTCGACAATATCATGAAAGTTTGCAATCTCCCTACTCTCAACATTTTGAAGGGAAAAAAATTCTTGACTTTTATATAAGCTAAAAAAAATGAAGAGAATAAGGGAACTTTAGTGGATACATAATAATAATATGCATGCATACTTATATGTGTATACACCAATGTACATACGAACGTATGTACATTTGTATTCCACGTTTGCTCATTTTGACTGAGGAAAAGTAATAGTTTTGCACGAGCGGCTAAGGTCTACTATCCCTGTTCCCACTGCCACTACTCTACTTGATTCCAGTGTGGAAATAAATGGTATAAATAAGCCACCTTAAGATCCGGTTAGATACTTTTTAAACATGTAAATTAGCTGCCACTGAAACTCTGCTCAAATACACACACAAGTCCGTATTATATATAAAAAACATGAAGTTTTAAGGTATTTATCTTAAGCTGAAAAGTTCCTACTTCCTATTCCTACTACTATTGTGTGGGAGTGCATGTTTGTAAACTCAACAAACGTACTTGCGTGAAAGAAACTTGAGAAATAAATACGTACGTATGTAGGTAGATAAGTAGTATGTACGTAGTACATTATACATCCGATGAAAGTTTGTCTTGATATCATAGTTGTTCCTTTTCTCGAGAGTGGCACACACATCCGTTGTAGTTTTTCAAATTAACATGATATCCCTTTTACTCATCCCAGCTACTTGAGAGTTCATTCAGATAACGTGTTTATAGAGTTATCTCATCTTCCGCCAACTTATCTCACTCTCTTTGCCATCTCTCATGTAACTATACATTCTACTAAACACTTGTTTAAAAACTTGACGACGACGCTATGAAAATGAAAGAATTTTTTTGTTGAAGCTCTCTTCCGTGACAAGCCAAGAAATGTTTGACTTTACTCCTTTCACATGTAAACTTTTGCTGGTTTGTTTGGTGTCCAGTAAGTATAGCATACACAATTACTAGATTTTAAACTTAACCCTGATAAAAAATACTTTGTGATTATTTAACTATCTTTAGGATTACTAACTACGTTGCATAATAAAATTATTTGTGCAGTTATCTGATATAAATATATATGGTTATAGAACATACCTATATACCATCTATTTTCTATTCCAATTCATCTGAGATAAAACATTATTATTTAACAAAGTACGCCATTCTTGCAATAATTCAATTCATATAGATTTACAACAAAAGGAGTTTTTTTACCAGAGAATAAAATGCCAAAAGAAAGAGAGAGACAGGATGATAAGTACCCAAAACTTATTAGGTCTTGAGCTATTACATCCATATCCTTTTATTGTACTTGAAAACAAACAAACTGCCAAAAAAAGAAAAAAGTCTCCACTACCATGAAATTGCAAACTAAGTCTCTAAGTCCTCTTCTTCTTTTTTCTAGAAAAAAATAACTATGATTGTTGAAAAGAAGAGAAGTATAAATAGTATCACTATTTTATTTTCTCTCTCTCTCTCAACGGCAGCAGTAATGCATAATTTTGCTATAAGTTTGAAAACAATTATGCAATAACCTCAAAATGACTGGGCACACAACTTTTATTACAATAAAAAAATATTTTCCTCTTTCTTTTATTTCCTTTTTTCTTCTTCTTCTTCCTACTTCTCAAGAAGATAAAGAGGGAAAGAAAGAAAAACCGAAAAGAAGAAGACGAGAAAGACACAGATGCAATTTAGAGTGGTCATAACATAACATTACCCAAAAAGAAACTAAGAAGAGAAGAATGAAAATAGATCCATCCATTTCATCCATGAGAGCATAGATGGATTTTCCACGCGAATATAATTTTTTTCTTCGTCTTCTTCTTCGTCATGGATATATCTGCACTATACAGACTTTTTGCGTGGGAGATTCTCTTTTTCTTTTGTGTGCATGTGTGTGTGTGTGTGTGTGTGTCTGATCTCAGGCTTCTTAAGTGGAAGTCTAAAGAATTCGAAAAAGAATGATTCTTTCTTTTGTAGGGTAATGGAAGCACCACATACACACTTGCACACACACAGACACAAGAAGAAGAGCGCATTAATATCCACCACCAAAAGGACTCTAACGACCCTGTAGTATGGATACAATAATAGTTCCCATTCCATCCTATGGCTTGCCTGCTTCTTTTGCTTCTCTATTTTTTATTTCTCTCATTTTTCCATCACAATGTACATTTCTCATGCAAAAAGCAACAATATCTATACTATATTACATTACTACTACTACTTTTACTGCTTTCTCTCTCTCTCTCTTTTAACAACCAGTCAGCGACCCTTTCACCCCTTTCGTTATTTTACCATTTTATTACACTTCTTCTACTTATTCTTCTATTGCTCGGCATAATCAAACCTAACAGATGAGAATAGAGAGAGGAGAGGATATTTTGTCCATGTGTTATTTCCAATCTTGGCTTTCTCAACAAACTTTGTGTTTTGTGTGCCATGCGATGCGTGTGTCTGCTTCTTATAATATTATTATTATTACGGTAGCAATCTTTTCTATTTATACCGCATAATATATTTTTTTTGTATTCCTTTCTGAAAACCTTTACAAAAATAAGCAGGCACACACATGCCTACATACACACAGCTAATAAGCTTTTCTCCCTCTCTCTTTGTGCTGTGATGTGGATGTGAGTGTATACCAATAATAGCATTTTGTTGCCATTTCTTCTTGTTGATGTTGCAGAAGTGTAATAATAATATTAGCTTTTCTTCTTTACTTTTTTTCTCCTCTGCTATGTGGAATGAAAGAAGGAGAGAGAGAGAGTAATTCGCGAAACAAGCTGGGACTTGAAAATCCATTTTTTAAGTAATTCAAATAATATGGCGTGCATAAACTACACTCTCCATCTAATATTTTCAGACATTTCCTCTGACAATAATAAAAATAGTAAAAAGTACCTACTACACGTATTATTTCTCTGTAGCATAGCGTGAGCGTGTGTGATGCAAAGAAGAAGTTTTTAAAAGAGATTTTCTATTCTTCTTGTTATTCTTATGCTCATGTGTGCAGTATCGATACACATATCATTATTACACATTATTATACACACACAATATAATACATACAATATACAAGTAACGCGCGCCGCTTCTGTTCTTATTTCTGGCTGAAAAAAAAATTCCTCTTCAACTTCCACTACTCCTTTTTTACGAAGACGAAGAAGACTTTTTTTCATTCGGCTTTAAGAAAAGCTTTATGAGTTTTGTAGAAAGGAAAAAAGCCGTCTTATATTGCTTTTTCAACTTGGCGGAGGAGTAGAGGAATAGAAGAAAAAAATACTATTATTGTATTACATACAGAAGAGTGAATGCACAAGAAGGAGTAGAGGAGACGAGAGTAGTATAGGAAAAAAAAGCTTACTTACGCCATTCATTGCATGAGTGCTCGTTGTATTTAAGTGGATGCATATTGCATACGTTTATACTTATGAGCCAAGCAAGAAAAAAAGACGTTTGTATAATGTAAGATATATGTTATTCCATTTTGTAGAGGTATGCAAGCATTACATATTATCTCATATCTTTCAAGTTGAGAGTTAAAAACGTATTTTTTCGCAGCTGCAAAAAAGCACAGAGTAAAAACGTGTGGATGAATAGTATATAGGTAGGCACGTATGTATGCAGCAGTCAACTTGGATATTATGTACTATTATTTTTCTTTGTATCATCTCCTTCCCAGTTTCACATTTCCTGTTAGTCTCTCACTCTCATCTCCTCTTATTTTGGAATTACATGCGTAACTGTCCCTCTTCCCAACGATATAAAGAGGGAAAAAAGTAACAGATTGTATCGCTTCCATCCTGATATTGAATCCCATTACTTTGTCTTCTTAAACGTTTGAGCTCAACTGAAGAAAAAAAAGTCTATCTGAAAATGTCTACAAGAAGCACAGACACACGAAACGAAAAACGATATAGTATACATATATATCTGGCATCTTATAACTTTGTAGCATCCATTTCTGTGCTCAATGCTTACATTACATTTTACAACCACACTTTCTATTTCTTTTACATTTATATCACTTCTCAGTAGTGCCAGCAGAAGAGAGAAGTGTGCTCAGAAAAAGAGAAAATACTATTTACTTCTTGATATACATTATAATAGCTCGTCTTATTTGGAAATGTTCTGCTCAAAATTGGATGTGAGTCGTGTGTATGTGTGTGTGTGTTGTAAAAAATATAGGATTAATCCAGCTGAAAACATGTTTACGGGTTTCTCATATTTTCTTACTGTTTGTCATTAAGAATATATATAAGGCAAACAATCTAGAAAACATATACATATTTTTACTATGCATCCATTCACATGAATGCAATATCAACTACGGCCAGACAGAATAAAAATTTATGTGATTTTAAAATACAAGCTAATTTTTTTGTGCTGCTCTCTCCGAATAAAAAATTTGCATATGTGAAATCATTGAGGAAAATTAGAGCAGTATAAAAAACTGTAGTAGCAGTGGTGGCACTAAAATAAGCGGGGAAACTAAAGACAAAATTAAAAACATAGCTTTGAATAGAGTCTATATAGATTTTTGCAAGTATACTTATTATAAATACAAATTGTATGCGTTGAAATTTCATTTCCTTTTTTATAATACTGTTGAAGTGGATTTAGAGCTTTTTCTCTTAACTTTGCAAACAGAGAGGAAAAAGACAGCGGGAAAAAGAATGACAAGAGTAAAACAAGAGAGTCGGCTTTAGAAAGTTAAGATAAAATGTTTCTTTTCCCAAAGTCCGGATACAAGTGCATGTCAAATCCCGCACGCCACTACTTATTCCACCACCACTGCTCGCAGTTTCTTGCTTTCATTTAATTCCTTTTTGGTAGTTTTTGGATCTTCGTATAATGTCATGACCTCAGCCCTTGAGACAGCTTTTCTCTTTCCCTTCTTTCAAAAGAACATTGACATGAAACAGGGCTTATAATATTCTGAAACTTACTCGAGGAAATTTTATTGTGAGAATTCATATTTTTAGTCTAAAGTATAGTACAGATATTACATTATTATTAGCTGTTGTGGAATTAAACGTATACCTGCGACGTGTTCAACTTCCAAAATCATTTGAGACATTTTTTCCACATTTCCTTTATTCTGCAAAGCACTTTACATAGAAATAAAGTTCGGAAGTGCTTATATATATATTTGCTATTATGAAAGTCAAGGATTTCCTGGTGATTTTTTTACCTAGTAGACAGTCATCTCACGTCTCTTTTTTGCGTGAGTAAAGTACTCTACACTTACGACGACGTACTTTATTATTATGCCAACTACCAACAATCAGAGATAGAGAGAAAGTCAACTGCTTGAACATTAAAAACGCACATGTCATAGGATTGTGTGTAAAGTGAAGTCTCTATACGTTGCAATAAAATGGTTCAAGATATAAATAAAGTAACTGTAAATTACAAAATATATTTGAATATAAAATGACTGTGCACCAAAATATCCACTAAAATAGCAATAATACCAGATAATAATATTAAACATAAATATATATATATAAACGCACACCATTTTTTATTATTCATCGCTATTCTTGTTTAAGAGAGCCACTCTACATATATTTTTCCTATAAAACTCAACCCCTTCATTTACACATTTTGTGCATGGCTATAATTTAAAGTTGTCTACATTTTATGGGAAAATGAAAATGACCCACGAAAGTTACAAAAAAGTCACAACAAATAGTCGAAAAACAAACAACTCGAAATTTTTTCGATAACATTTACATCTTAGATTTTCCTCCCATATTATCACAATATTGTATATGCTTTCACATACTTTTATTTTAAATATTTGTTGAATTCACTATTAACTTTTTATTCGCACAATTCAAGTTTATTACACCTGAGTACGGATAACGAACTAGTTTATCAAGGTATTCTGGTCATTCTAACATAAAACACTTTCCTTTCCTATTTTTTCCTTTTTCTTGTGAAAGAACACATTTATTTTTGAAATCTAAACAATATAAGGTCATACGTACGAAAATTATTTTTTTTATCACCTGACATTTTGCTTTCTTTCGTGTTATTGCTTATAAATTTAAAATTCGAGTACTTTGTTGTTGGGATACTTGAAAGAGAAAATAAAATTCCCATGCACATGCAAACGAAATACTACAGAAAGCAATTTTTGATGATGCATGAATCTTTCTTTACTTAGGCATAATGTTATATGGCTTGTCTTCAAGACCAGGAACCACCATCACGTACAATTGCTAAACTAAAAAACAACTTTTGTTGAGTTTTTTATTCATGTAAAAGTATCGTCGTCGTAGTTCAAAGCATCATGTAGATTTGTGTATTTATAGGGGCAAGAAGAGAATAATTTGTAATAATTATTGTAATGTTATTGTAGTTATACTTGTT
>JAITYZ010003507.1:0-11380 GCA_027744595.1 Paronellides praefectus | reverse complement strand
TGGATTATTATACTCACTAGCTGCCCCAAACAAAAACGATGGCGGTTGATGTTGCTCAAAGAATCTTATGGGATGTTGTTGATGATAGCCTGGATTACCCAGAGCTAAAGCCCCACCAGCAGACTGGCCTCCACCACTTCCCCTACTCCCACCATGAAATCTTGTGGAGGATGGCGAAGTGGCCGCAGGTGCTGATGGGCCACTTACATAGGGACTATTGTAGTCCTCGTCCACAAGAGATATAAACTCTGGCTTGGGAACGACAGGCTGAGGACTGCGTTGACGATGATAACTATTTGTATTGTAACTATTACTATCGCTGTCTCTATTATTATTATTATTATTATTACTATTGCTATTACTAGTACTACTACTACTACTTTGCGAGTATTGTTGTGGTTGTTGTTGCATTGCATAGTGTTGTTGTTGCTGCTTATTAGAATTAGAACGAAGTTGTGATGATGGTGGTGGTGCATAGCTGCTGCTACTTAAGCTGCTTCCATGACCTCGTGATGATGAGGTCACTGATTGCTGTGGTTGAATATGTGGAGATGCTGAAGGAGCATTGTTGGAAAATGTTTGCCGTAAAGAGGCTGCAGGTGAAGTTCCGTATTGGTATTGAGGAGGATTGACAATTGTCTGGAATCTGTTGGTCTGTTTTGATTGCGGGGGTGGTTGCACTGGGCTTGCAGGGGCAGTTGGCTGGGGATCCACTTCAGTGTCTTCATAATCTTGATATTCTATAAACAAAAAGAAACAACCGGAAGTGAGTATTTGTAATGATTTCAATAATACATAGCATATAAAAATGGGCCACTTTATATATCCTGTTAGACCATTATCCCAAACTGTTTTATTGGTATTGGGGTACACAACACGCTTGGGTGGGCGTGGGTGCACTTAAAACAGATAATGATACTTAATATCCTTTTTATTTATTGCTCTCATGACTGCTACTATGTTGATGCTGACATAGATATTTCAATTAAAGAACATAATTAGCATCGTATTACCTTGATAATATGGGGCAAGGGTTGTTGTCGTTGTGGTGGCAGGAGCCGTTGTGGTTGAAATACTCTTTACAGTCGACTTCCTTTGCCAAAAACGTGCTGGTCTACTAATAGGCGTGGTTGCTGCTGTAGTGGTTGTCGTTGTATACGGCGTTGTTGATGGAGGGGCTGTTGCCACCCTTGTTGGCGTCTGCACGTTGCTGTTATCTCTTCTACGAATGGTATTTGTGCTAGTTCCGGAGTCTTCCGTAACTCTCACTTGAATGGATTGTTGAACGCGTTGCTTCTCCAACTGAGCTGCCGCACTATTTCCCCCACGAAGCTTTCCCCTAAGGAAAGGCTTAACAGTTGTTGTAGTGGTAGTTGTGCTACTACTACTACTACTAGAAGCCTGGTCAACCATTGAATCATCTTCATAATATTCGTAGTCGTAAATGTATTGGGGAGGTTCCGTTGTAGTAGTTGTCGTTGTTGTTGTTGTCAACGGCTTGGCACGCTCTGTAGTCGTACTAGTTGTGCTAGTTGTTGAGGTAGAGGTAGTACCAAATCGAGATTTATCATTTTGTCGGGATGGTCGGCCTAAAAGAGGTCTGAAAGGTCTCCTTGTCTTGGTTAAAAGGTCATCTCTCTGTTTTTGTTCACCATTTAGAACAGATTGAAATTCAGATGGGGCTGAAGTCACAACCGTCGTGTCACTGGATGTCAAGGGTGGTGGCTCAGTTGTCGTTGTAGTGGTTGTAGTTGTAGGTGGTGGAGTTTCTGAAGACGATGTTGAAGTTACTTGGGATGTTCCAGCAGGGATAGCATTCTGAGGCCTTTTCCTCTTTCCGCCTTTCCTTGTTGGACGCGTGTCATCATAGTAAGCATAATCATAATCATCTTCTTCATAGTCGTCTTCATAGTACGCAGGCAAAGGTCGCCTGGTCCTGCAACGACGACCCCTTCTTCTACCATTTCGGCACTTTCTTCTATTCCTCCTCCTTACTGGACGACGTGGGTAATCCCAGTCCTCCTCATAATCATCGTCATCATCGTATTCCGTGTCCTTTGGTCTTTTACGCGGCACAGTGTCTTCATCTGTAGCGACAGGCGAGGTGGTGCTGGAATCCTGTCCTTGCTGAGCCTGTTTGTTTGCTCCAGCGTCACTGCCATTGTCCTCCACAGCAAGACGTGGCCTTGATTTAGGTTTCTTTGGAGGTCTCCTTGCATAAAAGTCGCGGTCAATATTTATAGGGGCTGATGTTGTTGATTTTGTTACATAAAGAGCATCGTTCCTAAAAATAGTAAGGAAGGTGAAACATGAAAACACAATGGCCCTTTAATTCCACCCTTTAAGTACAAAACAACCCATCTCTTAAAAGCATCTTTACACAATCTGAATAAAGGATGCGTGAGATCCCTTTTCTTAATCTTTACGAGGTGAAAAATTAAAGGGAAAAAGTTTTGCATTTTACAACTTATAAAAAAAACATTTAAGGTCGTGACCATACTAATGTCATACTTTCATCTACTGACAAATATCTCACAAATAAATAGCTTATTCTTTCGACCGGGTTTCACCTTTAATATGAAGTAAATATAATTATTCATTGCCTACCTGACATTTATGTTCCACACTCGCGTAAAAGCCATCCTTTCTTCCATCACAGGGGAAATTAATCTTTTTAGGCACACGGCCTAAAAACGGATATTCCGAGAGGTTATATCCATTTAGCTCCCTTGGAAGGTTAGGGTCGTGTATATAGTCAATTTGTGGATTTCCTGTCAATGTAATATTGGTACCATTCCCACCTTCTTCATTTTCATTACCATCCGCTGAGGCGCCGGAATTCGTGGGTATTTCCGAATTGGAAAAATGGATTGCTGTTTTGTTATCAGGTCAATTACATCAGAACATTGAAGAAGGTCGCGTACATAAAAAAACAAAAAAACAAACAAAATATTTACGAATTTTGTGACAAATCAAAATCTAAACAAAGTTATTATTCTCTCGTCCAATTCAAGTACAGACAATTTCAAAAACAACAAATCTGATGGAAACTATGACGGACAAGGGTTTCAAGAAGACATGAAAACACATTTATACAATATTTTATCTCACAATCAGTTACGAATCAGTTTATGTTGCATAATAAATTTTTCGGTTCATTGGAAAAGGGTAAAATCTTTTTTTCCTTTGTTATTTGTCAATACCGAATTTGCTCTTTGTATTGTTTCTGACATGTATGCAATGGAGTTTTTATATAATTTTTACAACCTCTATTATACATAGTGTCACAACTTACAACAATATGTTTACAGTAAAATCATGAATTCCTTGTGGTATGGTATGCTTCATTTTACAAGCTTTCCCATTACTGAAAATTCCCTTGGGATAGGTCAACATTAGTATTGTTCAATGAACAATGTTCATTAACCCTTAATCCACAGTAAATACGCTGGTTGCGGGTGTGTACTATGTGGTCTTCTCAACCTTATCACAAAGTAAGTAGCTTTTATTACACACAAAGACCTCCAAAATACAATTCCTAAATGCCCATTCAAAATTCTTCACATATCATTTTCATCGTAATATCGTGAAAAAGTTCCAGAGGTGGCGGGGCACAGGTATGTATAGATACATTACTTAAGGGATTTACCTACATATGTAAATTCCTAGTCCCTTTTTCAAAATATGACATCACAAGTTTTTACAAGTAAGTAGTAAATTCACATATACTCGTAAACAACAGCAAAATTAAATTAAATGATTTTGGTAACAACTGTTAAGATCTTTGAGCGCTACGATACGATGCATTTTTCAGATAAACCCGCTTGAAAACAAAAAGCTCTTAATAATTTTCCTTTTCTGACTCAGAAAGACTATCTCTAAAGTCTACCCAAATCCCCCACATGGATCTGATGTGTATTTGTTATGTTTACAACAATGCAATCCAATGATAATGATACAGTTTTGTTGTTTGTTGATGTTGATGACTATAAATGATTAGGAAGGTGATCAGGTAAACTTGTTGAAAAATATGAGACGAAATAATACTCAAGTGTTTCTCATGTTAACGTTTATGCTAAAGAGAGTGAAAGTGTTACGTGTTGAAGAAAAAATTGGCCTTGGTTTATGAACCCTTTTTTTCCTTTGCATTGAAAACGACAAAAATAAAAATACATTGCAATAATGACTTCCATTATTCATCTAGTCACAAAACATGCTCTGTTTATACAATACTGCTACTGACAAGACAGGTAACTTACCACTGAACATAAGAATGGCATTAAAAGGAACAAAAAAATACAAAAATCCCCCATTCATTAAAGCTGTTTATTGGTTACACGATGAATATCTATATAAACTTTTTTTTTGTAACAGGGACTTATAAGGCCTCCTGTGATCGCACTCTCCTCACGTCCTCACTCACCTTTCCTTGTATGCTGACTGATCTATTTTTGTCTCCTTCTTCACGTAAAGGTCAACCAAAGCGGTTTTGTTTCCATTACACCAGCCAACCATAATCATCATCATTTTCATTAGCATTATTAATACATTAGTATATAAGTGTAGTCTAATTTTTATTATGGGTTTATCATTGTTTGCTTCGTGATGTTGAAACTGAAACGTTCGAGCACTATATGACCTTGCGTTACATTTTGTAGTATACACAGTCCAAACAATAAGAAAATCAACAAAAAAGAAAAGGAAGGTTGAAGGTTCTTTTTTTGGGTTTGGTTTGATTGGTTAAGGTAGTGTCGATGAACGTACAGAAAAAAAATATATGAAAGAATGGGATTTTTTTTGTGCTGGTACCGGATGCGCAGTATAATTTAATTTGAAAGTATGCACACACAAGGATTTATAAAAACGCGTCCTGTTTTTTCTCTCCTCCGTGTAGATATAATTATTTAACGAATGAAACGGCCTAATAAAAAAATGAAGATTATTGCCAACTGAGAGTGAATCCTGTAGCAATAAAACTATGTGTGTGGTAGTTGTGATGATATCTAATAAGTCCATGTGAAATGTCTCAATTTTTGTGCGTTGTTGTTGTGAGGAATTGCTTCATGAATTTTCTCAAGGTTGAACATCAGTCAACTCAGTTTACATTTTGATGGGCCAAGAAAGTTGGCAAAAAATTTCAATCATTATCTGAATGTAAGTTTGAAATGTGAACTCGGTACAATAATGATATTATTGTATACCTTAGTTGGAGCTTGAATATATTTGAGTTATCCGTCGGTCTATATATTTTAAGTATGACAATGATTCGTCATTGATCACGTCGTTTTTTAAAACATTAAACGTTTCATAAAAGTAGTAAGATGTGAGTATTAGATAGAAATACGTATGATGAGAAAATCAGAACAATTGAATTCACTAACAAATGAGTTCACTATGCAGACTCACAACAACGGAAATTTGATTGTGACCAGAGATAAAAAATTATGGGAAATGTTCGAGATTGGCAGTGGGAGTAATTTTGAACAATATTTACAATCATAACCTACTTGGGAAAGTAAAATGTAAAAAGAGATCACTTACAAAGTAAAAGGAGAACGACGGCAATGGACCAACTGCAGAAAACCCTTGCCAGGCTCATTTTCTGAAAAAAAGAA
The DNA here is from genome assembly GCA_027744595.1 of Paronellides praefectus. Taxonomy (NCBI): domain Eukaryota; kingdom Metazoa; phylum Arthropoda; class Collembola; order Entomobryomorpha; family Paronellidae; genus Paronellides; species Paronellides praefectus. Next base: position 5,765 of record JAITYZ010003507.1, on the reverse strand, counting down.
ATCAAAATTATTATTACTTAAATGTTTACTTTATTTGTTTGTACTGCCAGGTATAACATATATATTTCAATCACGTGCACGTCAACAAATAATGCGGATGGATTTTAGGCTTCATTAAACTCGCTTTTAATGAATTCAGACGTGAAATTTTGAGTTTAAAGTTTAAACCACCTCTCAAGTGTGCATACAAATGTTACGCCAATCAGTATTGTTAGCTTTGACTATTGTTTCCAGTTTGAAAGGAAGGGCTCCAGAAGTTATATGACAGGTATATGTTTAGAATTTTTTAAACACGTTGAAAGAACAGATTAATGTATGTTTTTGAAATGGTAACAGGAAATAATTGCTTCCTACGTCGTGAAAAATTATTCAACCGAGCCTTCGAGCGACAGCCGTTGGCCTTATTGTAGCTGTTATTATTTTTTTGGGGTTTCAGCCTAGCCTTCATGACATTATTTACCTACTCGTGCACCAGCTTAATTTGACCATTTTATTGTTACATTAAAATACTTCAATGTAGCATTTTGTTGCATAATATCCACAAAAGGCTTCATTAAGCCGGTGCATGCACACACTCACACGCGGAGCTCTTATTACGCAATGAAGTAAATAACTTTTCTGAAAGTACCGAAGTCCTTCCGACAGGTAATTCCTTAGGGAATTTAATGAAGATTAATTATACACATGTACAACAACCATGAAATTAGGCACAGTACATACTTACGGAGTAAAATCCACGCATTGTCAGAGCTCATTGCACAAGAGTAGCAACGTGATGGAATAAATATATAATTATCCGTACGAAAAAACTCACAACTTCCTAATTTTGAATTTACCAAATACATTTATTGTATTTGCTCGTATATTTTTCAGACACACACCGGCTTCAAACACAAAAAGAAACGAAAAACGTTTGCCTGTAACTCCAAATTTGAGCATCGATGCTACTATAACTTTATGCACAAATATAAAATCGTTGCAAAATCTACTTAAAAAATAGATACATACCTTTGTATATACCTACCTAGATTTATCCTTTCTTAAGTTATAAATTATCTTTGTGATGAATACGCCCAAAAATAGATGATGATATTGCATTATTGTTATATACCGCAACATGATCACAAATAGGTTGAATGAAACTGAAAGGAAAATTTAACGAAATTTACTAAAACAACTTTGTTACGATAATAATACCTAGATATATCCCCTTCCCATCATCATCATCATTCTCTCCTCAAATGTAATGGCAATGCAAGTGAAACACAAAAATTAACTAGTGCATTACCAACCAGTATATCCCTAATCATTTTCATTAGTCCTCCTATACAAAATGAAAATGCATCCCATCCCATTGTTACATTAAAATTAACAAAGTAAAGAAGTATGGCTGCTGCACATACTGCAACAAAATTTAAGTCGAAATTAGTATTTAAAAAATCCTTTAAAAGATTTATTAAAAGTTAACCGCAGCTCAAACTTGGTTTAATAGTATTTTATTTTTGTGAAAGGGCATCAACATTTCAACTCTTCACATACCTATTTTTTTCAACGCGCAAAAACAAAAAGAAATATGGTCATAAGCCGCGTCGCCATTTTCATTATCAAAATCATCATCAATTTTTTTCATCTCTAAAAAATCGTCCGTGTGTGTAAATAAATCTCCCTTTCATTCAAATGTACAATGTATGTACAAAAATGCATGTACTCACAAAGGATTTTTAGTTTGTGTTTTTACACGCCTACTACGCCAACCTTCATTTACTAACTATGTAGGTATGTTTTAAAACTGTAGCAAACCAAAATGAGCAATTATGATATAAATAGATCTACTGCAACAAAATATAAATCATCAAATCATCATCAATGTAATTTAATTTAACTAACTTTTCCTTTCAGTTTGAATGTATGTATCATCATCAACCCTTATCATCACGATACGGTATGATGGCTGGTAAAGGAAAGGTTTAGCGTTTAACCAACCTGCCACCACCACCACCACCGTAATAATGAATTGAACCACTTGAGTGACTTTTCTGAGGGCATATGAAACCTGACCTGTTGTGTGTGTGTGTTTGAAAGGTTGCTCCCTTGTCTTTCTACTTTGTGAACGAATACATTTATTAGTATGGTTGATAAATACCACATTTTTATTGGTTTCATCGTCGACATTTTGAGAATATACAGAGAATGAAAAGGAAAAGGTTTCCTTATGCACTCATTGCACTTCCATCTTCTTTATAAAAAAAACTTGGTGGCTGTTACCGCTCTTTCGTTGGTAGACTCTTTTTAATAAGTCAAGCAGATTTTTTCTACAATTTATCTAGGTATTCACTTTTAATTAGCCTCATCCATATCCAACCAGAATAAACCGCGAAAATAACAACAATACTGCTCTGATGCATACCAAAAAATCTTTTACAAGTTACAAAAATTTCTTGTCTATGACCTGCTACACAGAAAGTACAAATTTTTCTTTAAATTTTTAATCCAACGATCTAACCGTACATACATGAAAAAAGCTACACAAAACTCTCAAAGTTTAGAAGAGAGTTTTGAGCTGTGTTTAAAAAGTGATTACGACGATTTTAAACATAGGTACCTACACGTATGCCTATTATCATCATCATCATATAATCATCAGTTAAAGCTATGTAAAGACTACAGAGAGAACTACTGCACTACTGAATTAGGTAGGTACTAATAATATAAACATATAATAATAATAAAAAATGCACATGCATGAAACCTGCCTATAAGAAGCCCGTTCTGGTCCAAGGCGCAGAACAAAAGAATCTCTCTTTTTTACTCTTCGTCTCTTCAGCTTCTTCAAACTCCTTGCGTCTCTAGATGATTCTTGGTTGAAAAAAGACGTTGTTACTACTACTCAGAGGAGATGATTGGGGAGTAGTGCGCTATATGGTTTAATTTGAAATAAACTTTATATCCTTTGATTGAAGTGTACTACTATTATTATAGCTTCCAATAATATAAAGTTGTGACGATATAATGAAGATGATGGCCTTTCTGCTGATTAGAGATGCAGTTGATGTGTAAGTATTTTAAAATGTTTCGCTCAGATCCCAATTTGGGTGATAAAATTCACGATAATAATACACAATATTCACTTGAAATTCACTGCTCACACAAAGTCATATAATTTAACATGACATCACATCATTATTATCATTATTATATCATGGCCAAATAAGGAAAATGATACAGTATGGGTCGGACGTTTAAATGAGATATTATATTTTAAAAGCGCCACAGGGCACACACGCTGACATAACATCCAACAAACAACACGCAGATAATTTTCCAAAGGTTATATTTGTGAATAAAAACGTGCGACAGGTAGTAATCGCCCAAGTAAAGGATTCAATAAGGCACACAGCACCTTTAAGAAAAACTAATAATCCCCTAAAAATTGATGAAAATGTTGGAACAATTATATTATTATTATTTTTGACTTTATTTGTTTTTCGTTTGGCACAGCCACCACACCACGCGGTCTGCTGATTCACCACCGCTTACGTGGAACTTGTCTCAAGAAAGAAGGACACAATCTGCACTTTTGCCTAAGAGACAACACAGGATTTGCGTGCTCGCCCTCCAGTCAAGTAGTTTGGTTTTTTTGTGTTTAACCGTTACAAAAAAATATTTAACGATTATGATAAATTTTTTTCGTCTTCAGTTCTTGGAACAAAAAAGGAGGAAAGGGTTACTAATAGCTGATGCTACTGATGATGCTGCTGCTGTGGCACACACATTATTATAATACACCAATGAAGAAAAAAAATCTCAAAAACCAGCTTATTCATGCCACCTACAAAATAAGCACATATAAAAGTGTGGTAGTACACGAGGGAACAATGACAAATGATGATTCAAAGTGGTTTGTAGAGAATGGATGGATATACGCACCCCATGCACGCAGGTCTGCATTAGTTTAGTTTGGTCACATATTGGGCTGTGTGGTAGTTATAAAATAGATAGCCTTGTTAAATTGGATCCATAGTAAATGGAATGGAAGGTCATCATTGCCGAAGACGTGGTATTCATCCCATCATCATCATCATTCAGTTTTTTCCATATTTTTTTGTTGTTTTACATAGTCAGGTAACCCAATTTAGTTCACAGCGGTGGTAAGTCAAACAGGGTGAGCAAATTCGTGATGATGATCAAGATAAACGCGGTAGTACTGGTCTACGGGCAATCATCTAAGATTTTCCATGAATTTTTAGGTATGGTTATTAATCTGATGTTCAGATTGGGTGTCACATTCGTTTGTCTTTGTTGCGGTTCACTTGCAACTTGATTCGACTGGAATTTCTAACACGCCTTGTGCATGTGCAGTTTGTAGCGACTCCACCTATTTTTCGGCTCCTTTATCCAGCAAAAAAAAAGTAGAAAATGTCACTAAATAACACAGACGTATATATATAATTAATTCTTGTTTTGCTCGGTTAGCGATAAAAAATTCCGTGCCTTAATTTGATTGATCCACTTTTAATTGTCAGGATAAACGAACGAATGAACAATGAAGAAGTAAATGCGGCTGATCCAATTTACTCCTTGTGTAAGTTTTTTCCTGGTGTCGTGATGATGAATTTTTAATGATGATCCACTTTCAATTCAGTTTATCCATCAATAATATATTATAATATTGGAACTTGGCTCTTCGCCCTAAATGTTCAACCTACAGATTAGATCACTCTACAACACTCAAGTTTTTTTTCCTCAAGAAAACTGCACTTCATCAACTAAAAAAATGTCAGTATGATAATCTCAAAAAAATTCCACTTGTAGCTGTCTTCAAGTGTACCTTCAAAATGATACTACTACGTGCATTCCATAACATTTGCAGTAGTGCAACTTTCCGTTCCATTTACTAATTGCCTTAATGCCCTTCCCTTTTTTATTGTCAAGTGCCAAAAATTAACATGAAATGCATTCCCATTCCGTTATACCTCCTTCTCTATATTATATCTCTTGTACTTCTCTATTATGTATGTTCACAATTTTAATGTTAATAATGTTTTCACAATCACAAATTACAATTTTTTAGCCCTTCAAAAAGTCTGCTGCTATCGATGACACAATGCAAAAAAGCAAGCAAAGTATACTAATATAAAGTTATACAGAAAAACTCATTCAAGCAATGCAGTGCCAGACATAAAAAAAACATCATAATATCACCTCCACGCACCACTAGATTTTATTTATGGCTTCATTTGCGACACAAATACATTTATCTTCATTCATTTTTATCCGTCCTATGGTCCTTCTATTATTATTATTATTATTGCTCCAAAAATATAATACAAAATACAATACTTGTGTTTACTTGTCAAAATTGGACCAACGAAACCAAAAAAAAAGATTGAAATCTACTGTCGATCTATTAAAAGTAAAAGCATTTAGATTTGTTCTCGAATAATTTTATGTTTCTCGCTGCTCTGATCACTTTTTTAGACATGCGACAGGCGTATGAACGGTTTTTGTGTTTCAATTCAACAATTCATCCACTTTTAATTCTTTCTTTATAGTTCATTTTTATGTCTGATGCACTCAATTGACAACTCTCTACGCAATATAATTTATCACACACTACTTAATATTGTAGCAGGAGGACTCTGCAGCAACAACAATGCACAACAAAGAAACACCTACAATTGCTCCGCAAAGTGCATTTCTAATTTCTGTTTTGTCTTGTTCTTCTGATGATGCAGTTTACTATATCGGAGGGGTAGGTATATATA
>JAITYZ010003506.1:0-19726 GCA_027744595.1 Paronellides praefectus | reverse complement strand
TGTGCAGTTTCTAGCACTCTGTAAATAGATCATAATATCTGCATTTGCATTTAATGCCGTGAGTGTCCTGTTGTCTCAGGTGTTCACGTTTTCTATTTAGGTTTATCCGTAGAAACTGTGATGGTGGTGCTGATGGCTGTGTGCATGATTAATCTCGGTACCAAAGCTGACATGCGCGCTTCCAACATGTCCTGAGTAATTACCAAAGGAAAAGCTTTTCTATTACAATCTGTTAAATTTTTATTTCTATACGTATTTTCAGACAGAAACTGATTCCCTTACCATATTCACCAATAAGATATGACTGTGCATGCCCATAGTTGTATGGATGATGTTGATTATGGTGTCCTAGAAATTATAAATTGACATGTGATATTAGTTAAACTGAATTAGTAAATAGCAATACGATAGCCAATACGAAAATATTAAATGGCAGTTTTAAAATACAATGCCAATTTAGCACATTGTACCGTGGGGATGGTATGCTACTGGATGTTGATGATGGTGGCCAACCGCGCCATGATGGTATGGTTGTTGTTGATGATGATGGAGTTGGGGTTGATGACCAATCCCATGACCAAGATGTCCTTGCACATGACCAAGCCCATGGCCCAGTCCATGTTGACCAAGTCCCTGTGCATGAGCAAGCCCATTTCCATGTCGACGACCATGTCCATAATAGCCTGTTGCAGAAGTACCTAACAATTCTCGATTTTTATTTTTCGGTGAATCAATGTAATCCTCTAGGTCAACACTTGGTCTTCCGCCAATTCTGGATTTGGCTCGACATTGTGTACAGCAAATTGCAGACTGTAGTGACAACAGTAGGACTGCTAACAAATTGAGAGGAATCTAGAAGTTTTTTTTTTAATTTCACACAAAAAGAGAAAGGAATTGATTAATCAATTGATTAAATCTGAACAAATTTATTTATAGCACTAGAATAACAAGTTTAATTAGTTCAGCTTAAATACTAGGATAACCAAATTTGTACAAAATTAACAACTCACTCTGAATTTGCCCATTTTTAAATTTTTTTTTGTCGTTTAAACTAAAATAGGAAGCTTTCAAGTTGAAAGTTTCAACTTTTCTGAAAACTGGAAACGTTTTTATTTAAAGGAACGCGTTGAGGTGTGATGACCATTCGCTGCCATTAGACAACTGGAACTATTACAAGAAAATGTAAAAGCTTTTATAGTAATAGGAAACATGATTGTAAACTGCAATAAGTGTAAGTGATATGAGAGACTATCATGACACGATACAAATGAAATGAACGAGTAAATTAATATATTTTAAAATCAAGGTTTCATAATGATAAAATTTGTCATACCATTAAACCAAGTGTACTACGCATTGTCATTTACCGCGCATATTGTATAATATACGTGTCTTCTTTTCTTTTTCTTTTTTTAAAAAAACTTAAAAAAGGGAACGGACAATCACAAATGGTGCAGGCACATTCATATTTCAGCATATTATTATGTATGTATATATGTATATTATGTGATGCTATTATGTTGGATGATTTAAACAATTCCCACAGAGACAAATGAAATGCCTAATGAAAGGGTGAAGAGGACTGCATAATACACAATATCACGAAGATGGATATAATTGGATGTAACGACATTTACCACGATGATAATTGTGATGAGAATGCTTGGTTGGTATTAAGTGAGCGGACATTTTTTTTACATTTTCATTTCAATTGTCACAGGGAAGAGAGGAATAAAGCATTTTTCCACTTTTTCATTTAAACACTAAAAGCTCGGTTGTGTGTGTGAAACTGTTCATATTTATTTTTTTAAATAAAATAAAATAACCAAATTATGAAATTTAGTGCATGAAAATATATACCTATATGTGTGGTTGTTGTGTGCACTTTTTTTTTTGTTTTTGAACTTAAAACCCATCAAGATTTTTAGTCACGATTATTTGTTTTTAAATTAATAGGTCATTTTTGCGCTCACTCGTAAAAAAGAGTTTAAAAAAAGAACAGAGAATAGGGAATTAGCTTGAATTGTCGGATTTATATGCAAGTATTTTGTTTTTTTTGCAGAAGATTAGAAAGGATTGTTGATGTTGATAGGTAGGTGGTTCAATAGTACAGACGACAGCCGACCAAGTCCTCCTGGTTTGGTTCCTACTAAAAAAAGGTTTTGAAATGAATATGGGTTGGAAATTACAGTGAAGAGAGAGAGAGAGATAGAGATAGGGACTTGGTCTGTAGTTTAGATTTGAAATCGAGCCGAGGATTGCGTAAAGATGAAGGAGAAAGATTTTTTTTCTTTCAAAGTATAAAAACGTGCGCTCAAATAAAAGGATGTGATAGTTTGATAGTTTTAAGTATGCTGTGATTGTGACGATGATGATGATGATAAAGATGCATTACTGAAAGTAGACTAAATTTATAATAAACGCATTTATGTAAACTAAAGTATCAGTTCGGTTGGAATTAATCCACAATCAGCAAAAGAAAGAAGAAATATTGATAATAGTGTAAATAAAGTTGGATACGACACACGTGTTTTATTTTTTAAATCAAAACAACAGAGCTTATATATTTATTTATGTTTTTACTGTAGTAACTTTGGTTTAGGATATAATAACTCATATTTGTTTATATTTTACAATTTTTTCTCATTTTATTTATTGTTGAGGAGGCCATCGCGAAAAGTTTTTAATTTATATACCTATTATTATATAAAACACGCTTACTACGTACAATGTACGAAACGAACACCATAAACCTATATCAAATTTTCTACAAATTTTACAAAAGTAGAAAAAATGTCTTATATTTATATAGCCACACTATTTGATTAACTTGACAATAATATATAATAATATTTAATAGTAGTAATAACAATATCTTGAGCATTATACTTTTTTTTAGCTGACATACGACATTTCAAATGGAAGCATATCCTATTACGACGGTTTTACTCTATACATTTGCAACACTACGCATACAGTAACATTTTATTCTTGACGTTTATGACATACGCATTACTACGCATGATTTTCTCTAAATTCAAGGATATACTTAGATTTTTTTTAAACAATTACTTTTATACCTAATCGTCGAAAATTCACTTTTTAAATACTGACAATCACATTCAAACTTTATCATTGCGTCCAATAACTAATGTCTACATTTTGTCATGGATCTTCGTTGTGGGAAAACAGCGGGATCTTGCTAAAATTTGGCAATGGTTGTACTTCGATTTCCCATTGTATAGCTCATACTGCTAGCTGGCCTTAAGGACGGCCATCTAATGCCATGATGTTTGCCGCTTCGTTTCTTATGATGATTATTGCCGTCAGGTTCTGATCTCATGTCATGGTCAGACATCCAGTCAGGCAGTAGCGTGTTTTCAGAAAAGTTGGACCTCTTGAGTCCTGGATTAAGTTCTGGTACTTCGTTGTCATATACGTTCGTTGTACTTGTGGCTCTTTGAAGGGATAATCGCATGGGTTTGGAAGGTGGAGGGGGTTTCGACTTTTTCGACTTGTCCGACGACTTTTTCTTAAAGTAACCACTTTCGAGGCTGTGCTTGTTGGAATCCACCGAGCAAACTGAACGAGAATCACTGGTTGTAGCGCGCCGGAAGGTTTCCCACAAACGAGCTTTAAGAGCTTGTCTTCCGTCACAGTTTCTGAAAATTTTAAAAGTAAACATTGATGTAAATCATTCCATTTCATTTATTGACAAGCAACTTGGACAAAAGTAAGATAAAGTTTAAAAAAGTGTACCTTGATGACGCAACACTTGGAGGTCTGGTGGGGCTCCCTGACCTACTACCCTTTGAACACTTGCTTCCAGAGTTTTGCGGCTCTGCAACAATAGCTTTGTGGTTGCCTTTTTGGAAAACAGTGACACAGTGAATACCTCCTGCTTCCTTCCGCTGAAGCAGTTCAGTAACCTGAAAAATACGCAAAGAAAAATATACCAATAATGTAAGTTCAAACATGTAAAAAAAATTTAATGCTGATAATATGTCTTCTCATATTATGTTTTCAATTTACCTGTTCTTCTAGATAAGAAATCCTATGTTTAAGCCTGACAGATTCTGTCCGTAAGTTATCTCGTTCCTTGACCACTTTCTCAGTGTCATTCCGAACCTTTTCAGACTCGTCTTCTCGAGTCTGATGTTCTTTTTGCAACTTTTGACAAAGAGCCTGTAGCTCACGTTTTTCCAGAGACACTTGTTCAAGTTTGGCTGTAACTAACGAGAGCTCCTCCTTTAACGTCTACATTCACAAATATTGATAAAAAAAGTCATGTAAATAATTCGAATGCACAATAGTCTCATTGAGGTTAACATGTTAATTCAAAATGTAAGCTTACATTAAGTTCACGAGTAGGCGCGCGCGGAGGCGGTGGAGGTGGCGGAGTTCTAACCACAACAATTCTAAGCGGATGTGATCCAATATCCAAGTCCTGGCTGATGTCATCCCCTGCATTTTCATCATCTGACCAGAACTCCTCCACCCTATTAACTCCTTTTGATATTACCATAGTTCCATTGATTTCAACTATCCTATCGCCTCGTTTAAGCGTTTTCATATCGTCTCTGGTCCATGTGACATAAGTACCAGTCTTGTCTTCTCGCTTTCCCACCGTAAACGACGGTTCTTGTGGGTCAAATACCACCTCAAAAGAGTGAATTGCCACATGGGTATTGAGAGGAAGTGCTCTGTATTAAAAAATAAATCATTTTATAGTATACCAATTTATTGATTGTACACAAAATTAAATAAAAATCAGATTGCAATTGAAAGCTATAAATTTTGCAAATCACTTGCTAATTTTTTTAGCTTCCATCCCCAAATGATGGATGGTGACACTTTCTTTTTTGCTTTTCATTTCAAAATCAAAACCCTACAGTTGGATATATAATTATATATCTCCATCTCCATAACTCATTTATGAACATTGAAGTAATAATAAAATCCCAAAAATAAAAACATAAAAAAATATTCCATTCAAATTGTTAGCCAGTTACTATTTTATCTTTGATTAAATCTTTTCTACCTTCATAAAACTTTTTTTTACCTGGGAATAAATCACAACAGGAAAAAAATATCAACGCAAAGCTATTATTAAGGGTTCTTTTTTACGTTATCAAGATCTCATTGACTAAAATATATTTCTTTGCTACACTCCCACACTACTGATAACCTCACTAGCTCGCAAATATAAATATAAAATTTAGCAGAGGCGTCTGTAAATCTCTCACTTGCAATCAATACATTATTTATTTTATTATTTTGGCACCAAATCTTCAAATTTTAAATAGGAATTGAGCTCCCTTTGTACTTGATTCCATTTGTAAAAAATACGTATGTTGACTTACGCAAACAAAGAATTTTCTGTTCTCTTCTGAAACGCATCGTTGTCATCCAAGATTGTGTGAAGATTTCGTCTCTCCTCCTGCAAATTCATCAAATTAAGCTCCTCCCTCTCAAGCTCATACTCCAGTTCGGCTTGCTGAATGCGTACATCTATATTACTGGAAAAAAATGAAAAATGAAGATCATATTTTAACATGTTGAATTAAAGAAATAAATATCACCCATATTTTCCTATTTGATAATCAATTAATTGATCTTCATTCTGAAATCGAAATAGGATAGTATGTAGTCATATAGGTATATGTATCTACAAAAAGCAACTGAATTTATCTACCTATAATAAAGTTGATATTAGGTTTTTCGTTGAAATGAAATCACTCAAGGCTACATTAATAAAAGTCTGTTTGCTAACATCATTATTGTTCACTCCAAAGTATTCAATGAACATGACTTGTTTTTTTGATATTTTGTCGGAAAAGGCTATAAAATCTACTAATCTTTCCTGTCATCAGTCAGTCTTATAATCATTATTATTTATTATTATTAAAGGTTGGAAAATAATTATTATAAAATTATAAGGGGGTGAACAATAATGTAGCAAACGAAAAAAGTGGAGTTTTCCAAAAATGTCTGTTTCTCTGTCACATGCCATTCATCAATCATTTTGTATTCTTGTTGTTGTACGACATGCGTTTTTTCATGTTTTGACAATGGACAAGGGTACTCATTGCTCATTGCTCACCATGCTGTATTCGCATTACGCATTGTGGAAAATGTACAATGATTTTTTGATTAATGTCGCACATTTTGAGCACTAACATTTATTTTTGTGATGAAATAATGATGATACATAATAGCAAACTATTTATATAGGCATCCATAGGCGATAAGATATTTGTACAAAAGTTAACTGCAAAAATATGAATTGAGAGATGGATAATGGATGACACAATTGACAATATAAATCATTTAAGGGATACAAAAACATTAAATCATTATTGATGGGATTGCAAGAGTGAATAAGGTAAATATATCATTTGAATGTGTTTTTGGAGAGCTGTAATGGAAATGACACAGATTTCTACTCCTACAACAAATCATGCATATATTCTTTTGTACTTTTCATTCATTTGGCAAAAAGTGATGTTCATTTTGTTCAACTATTATTCCATCTTGAAACCACGCAAAACATAAATACATAATATATACCTATCATTTTATGATGATGCAAATAAGCTTCTAAAAACTTGTTTCGTTACAAATTTCTCAAAAAAATGAACTGTAGCATATCTCTGCTGCTGGACCGTCAAAAAAGCGTTGGCGTGTTTTATTTGTTTGGTGAATACTAATAATAACCAAATGTAAGTAAACTTATTACTATTATAATCATTTTGATTTACTAACATCAATAAATTGTAAATTAGCTGATTTCACTTCCATGACTACTATTATGACTTAATTTATAATTTATTGAAATTATTTGTCTGTATAAATCACCGTCCATATGCAAATCATGACAATCCATAGAAGAATCTATTGTTCGAGTGTTTTTTGAGATAAAAATACTTGCACCCAATTAGCATGAATGAATGTATCTAATACCTAGTTAGAAAAAAAATCTTTCGTTTGGACATGCGGATACTTTTATATTTGGAATTGTAAGAACTAACTGGTTTTTTCTTCTATTTGTTGTTTATGATCTGTTGAAATCAAAATATTAAAAAGAATAATATAAATATATTCTGTGGGTAGGTATATACCTATCTGTATATATTGAGATAACTATGATTGATTAATGGATACATCTTCATTCATCTCGCATCTCAAGGAAAAATAACATTTACTTTAATCAAATCACCACTAAATACCTAATGTTTTCTTTCTAATTTAGTAATACTAAATATCTGCTGTAGTTCTTTTTTTGAGGTATTAGGTATTATATGTATTGAGGTGACTTGACTAACACAACTAATTATCATTTAAGGTCTCTTCTTTTTTTGGTTATGCCATTCAATTCATCTTGTGGTGTACAATACCAATTTATTATCTTATCACATTCCATAATTGTTAAACGGGCAAAGATAACAATTGCTAATATTGGTACTCTACACGCTTTTATACATCAAGGTACTACCAATTGTGTATATATTCTGACTAAAAAGAAATATGACATGATAATGATTTTTTTAATATGAAGGAAAAATGTGGCAAAAAAATTAAGAGATTTGCATATGTTTTTGTTGACAATGTAAAATTGGTAATGAGTAACCAAAAGTATGCTAAAAGTGATATAATTGGTGCAGATAATAATGGTATGATAATTTTCTTTTTTCGCATAATAACGCAACAAGAGACAGAAAGAGAGGTACCTAAAAACATTGTGTAAGATACTATTCGGCATTATTATAATCAAGTCAAAACAGGACTAGACATTTAGCGTGGGATTTAATTATATATATTTTTTGTTTTGTTTTTTGGTTGCCGAGGTCTTATCGGCTCTTTACGGAAAAAAATGTAGATACATTATTATAAAGTTAAAATAGGTATATAAATTTGTTGACTTACTCTGCTGATGGGTCAAGCCGTTCCAGTCGTGAAGTGAGTCTCTTGATTTCCGCTCTTTTGATATCCATGTCCTTGTCCAGCTGTGCCAGTCGCTCCTCTGCCGCCTTGCGCTCATTCTCACTGAGGATCCTAAGGGAAACAACTCCCGAGTCTGTGGAGGTGATCGAACCATGTACCAATTTTCGCTTGGACAGCTTCCTCAGCTGGGCTTGTAAACTGTCATAGTAGAGAGCCAAGAACATTTAGATAATTGGCGAGTTTGATCAGAAGAACACAGAGTGACACATGAACACGACACTACACCATCATCATCGCGCCAAGAGGTACCAACAATCAAACAGATTATTACTTCGATATGATATGGATAGATGCAGATAAAAGGGGTAATAATTTGTCTTTTTTCACTCCCACGTACACAAAAATATTTTTATGTTTTATTCTTTGAATACATATCATCATCACTGAAGAAATAGAATACATAATTAATTCAATTCAAGTCCGCAACAATGTAATATGATGAACTCATATTGTTATTAGACTTGGTCTTGAAAAACTTTTTCTTGCTCAGTGTTCTGGTCTCGTCTCTGACTGACAAAAGTTCACCACAAAAATTATAACTGCCCACAATAATACAATACAACTGCTGCCGTAAAAAAATATAGTCGTTAATCAAACAACAATTGTCGCTTCATCCGATTAACAAACAGTTCACGATTCAAAGTCAAAGATGCTCTGATTATTACGCAAGTTTGTTGCCGTGTCGGCGTCTGTTTTAACCAAAATGCAGAGTAGAAAGGGAAAACAAAAAATAGTACTAAAATGGCTCTAGTAAAACGGCAGGTAAAATACTGAATGGTGTTAAGGTCAATACATACAGAAAAAAAAGACTTTTTAAAAACTTGCTTTTGAGCATGGGACATAATTTATGGACGACACCTAAAATATCATGTATATGGCATCCTATCCTAAGAAGAAGTGTAATCTTCTTAGTCAATTATTCACCCACTGTGTCACCCAAACACAAAAAAATCATGGCAATTACAAGGCCTTAAACAAGCTACCAAATAAATACTTTTACATAAAAATGGCAATATTAGCAATAAAACAGCTAGTACGTGATATAACGTTTGTAAAAAAAATATCACAGACTTGCCAAGACAAGTCTTTTAACACCAAGTAAGCTTAATGATGATGGGCTTATATAATCCCGTATTATACAAGTCACTATCACAATCGGTGAAAGGAAGATCCAGTTGAAGTGAAAAAAATAATGTTAAAATGGTGACGACATTTTTATCGGGATTTATTGCCACTATTGGACACCGACACCATCACTGTCGCTAACTCTACCTCCACAAATTTTATTGCTTCATTTGCATCTCTCAACTCATCTCTGTGCCGTAGATTTTTTTTCTTGTTCCAAAAAAACTCCCACTCACTCACGTCTTTCCTATCAACACGACGTGCAAAGAAAGATAATCCTTTGATAAAGTTGCAAAAAAAAAATTTATTTGTTCTATATCAAGTTCGTGGTCCACAACTTTGTAACCAGTAATCCTTGCAGATAGTAAAGTTGAATAAAATTCCTTTTAAAGTAATTCGTTCAATGATACCAAAAAATTAGTCAATGTGCAATAGCTTTTTTTTCTCTGTAAAGATTAACCAGATTACTTTCAAACTACAGAACAAGAAACTAATTTGCAAACCACAACAATGGCCCACATGACTATGGCCAACTGGAATACCCTGGACCACCAATACACTTTGAGTTTCTAACGTTTTTGGTCTTGCCACTTGTAAATAAAAACTACAAATGAATCTCAACACGTTTGTGTATTTTTCTCTCTCTCTCTCTCAAGCAAATTGTCTGACCTGAACTCTGAACTGATGATGCTCGCTTTGTCACGTCGTTTGTGCTTTTAATGTATTGTTTAATAAATTTAATAATAAGTTGGCTAGTTTTGATTATTATTATTATTAATATATACATAAAAGATGAATACACTTGTTTGTTAATGCAACTTGACAAAAAAGTGACTACACACGTAGATTATAATAATGCCTTATTTGTTTCAATTATGTTTCATACAGAGTGAAAAGATAAAGATCTCTCAATATACATTCAACACTGTAATAGTAACAACAACAATAGCTCAATTGACACTATTCTTGTTCACACTTGTATCCTTCTTATAATAACTATATACGCAAGTCTTAATACAAAATATTTTTTTTCCCAAAGAAGACACTATACAGTGCAGTTGATTTTAATTTAAAGTCTCATTTAATTTGAAAGCTTTGGCACAAATAAAAAAATTTAAATTGAAAAACAAATCAGCAGCACTATATATAATGCATTGTTGAATATCATTATTATCATGACGCTCATCATACAATAATAAAAAAAATATGAGCTCCACCCCTTTGTTCCCAAACATGCATTATTATATGATTGTTGTGTGTTCTTTTCCCGAGGAATGTTGTGGCGTGCTGCTGGCATGCATGCTTTAAATATTCATAATTTTTCACAGCTTCTCTCAAAAAATAAAAATAAATTACTATGATGAGACTTAACACTTTAAACTCAATTTGTCAAAAAAAATATTACCTACCTATATAGTGCTATATATCTATATTATTGTTTACCATTATGTATTCCAATTTAGTTTTACTGTTGCTACATACCAGAAAAGGGTTACTTTTCTTTCATTGTCAATATATTTACATACCTAATATCATATAATATGTTTACATTATATAGACATTCATTTTCATAATTTATTATAATGATAATAATAGTAATGCATTGTATTATTGCAATATTTAATGCAAGGGGCCGTTTGTTCTAAATATCATCACATCACATCACATTATTTTTAATAAAACAGTAAAAATGTCTTGCATTTCTTTTTGTTGTGCTAACGTTGCGTGCTGAATAAATATTAACATAAACATGTTACATAACGATTTGTTTTCACATAGGTATATAAGTTTCATAAGTTCAGCCGACTTGAGAGACCGGATGTCATGTCTTCTTGAGAGACTTTTGTTGCATATTTTTTTAATTTATTTTTTTACAACGTTATTCAAATGTTCAGTTAGAGTTAGAAAAATTAGTTACATGAACGTTGCAAGAGAAAAAAAGTCAATTTTAGTACTGTCATCTCCCACGTGTCACGTGTTCAATATACATTATATGTTTAACTCACAATCAGACATTTACACTGTCACTGATAATCCTCCTCAACTTTGGAATTTTACACGTTATAGCTTTTTAAAATATTTAATGTTGCTTAAGAATAAAAAAAACGAAGTAGACGTCATGTCACACTAATATCAAATGTTTTGGGATTTTACGACTTTGTTTAATCATGTTTTTTGGGGTAACCATAAACTTCAAATGTAAATTAAATTTCCTTTGAACCCTGTCAACTTTAATGCAATAAATTTTTAAACGTTTTATCAACCGTGAGAAAATTTCACTTGATAAATAGTTAAAATATACTCGTGCTAAAACAGTTTTTAAAAGCATTTTTTATTTAAAAAAAAAACAGTTTTGGTCAAAGTAGCCTAATTTAATTCGAGAATGTCTACTCTGACATGATGTAAAAAAAACATTTCAACGGTAAATTACAACAGTTAAGTATTTTTTATACGATTCAGATTGACATTCAATTCAGCAAAATGCATCAATGATGATGATGATATGATGATATAATAACATGGGTGGAGGCGCGACGTGGATGTAGGTTTGCCCAAAGCTATAATTTACTTTTGTTTTTTTCTTGCAAGGAAAGCAGATTAGTTCTGCAATTAGTGCTTAGAAGGAATACACAGATTGTACGAACAAGACACGAGGACTGCGCAACAAGTGAGTGATTCATTCGATGATACAGACCGTCATGTGATATTGAAATTATTATTATTATTAAAAATAAAGTAAAATCTAAATCATGTGGCGATGTCACTGTGACAGCTTATTTCCCAAACGATATTCAATCATAATAAGATGAAAAGAGAATATTAAAATAAAACAACGAGAGAGAGAGAGAGAGAATCGAATGATCAATGAATCTTGTCGTAAAAATGTCGCACAACAAGCACAGTGATACCGATGATATTGGACCTTCATTCATACGAGCCATGTATGCGCATGAAAGGTGGTCGAAAAAAAAAAGATATAAATATTGTCAGTAAATCACCAGGTATGAAATCCATAATTTCAAGATTACGTTACATAATGACATTTTACGAGGATGATGATGATGATAATGACTATGCTTATTTTTTTAAGATAAAAGTAAGGTTCAGAATATTTCACCTTGATACTGATTTTCTACACACAAACTCAGTTGGCTGTGCAGCAGTAGTACTACTACCAAATATCATAATAATAATAATAATATTGTCTTTATCAAAGAAAGAGAACAATGACAATAGTCAATAGGTGAGCATTGAAGGAACGAAAGCTTTGATTGACCTAAATTGAATATTATTTTTTTCATTTTAAAGAAGCAAATTCTTTGGAGCTAAGACAATTTTATTGTTACCACCTTCTTTGTATTTTGTATATTATACTGACGTAAATGCATAACATATATTTTACAGTATGCTTTTTTACCTCTCTGAAAGTTTGCTTGCTTCTGTGCAAAATGTTAAAAATATTTAAATGAATGCCGCCATTTGAACCATAATTGTACTTTAACGATTTTTTAATTTAACCACACACAGCGACACTTGACAATGTTTACGTTGGAAAAAAAATATCACGTGTTTAAAAGATGTGTGGATTTCATTCAGGTAGCCAGCAAGACACAGCCGTTGCGATGACATATTATGCGTCATTAAACAAAACAAACTCATTAAGAATTTAAAAAGTGTAATGGCCTATGTTATTTTGGCGCGGCTGGTGGTAATAATAATTATCGCGACTCGTGCCATCAACAACACTAAAAACAAATACAGAAATAACTCATGTTGCAAAATATTAACTGTTAATTATAATACTTCGGTTTTTTCCAAATGAAAAAGAGTATCCAACCTTTTGTAAAGTTTGCAAACAAAACAAAAATTTGTGCCGCGACGCAACAAAGCGATACTATAATATGCTATGTGCTATCACATAAACTCATTAGGAAAGCTAATTAGTGGTATTGAAAGGGAAAATGAGAAAAGTAATTATTGGTTGGTTTTACCTCCTCCTTCTCTACCACACATCTACTACATGGTGTGCTGGTAGAAAATGATAATTTGCAATATAATTTATTGCGATACAAAAACATATGACACACGTAGTGGAGGAGTAGTGCACATAATTAGGATTTTTTTTTATCTGGTAATGGATTCTGATTTGCTCATACTTGCGTTCATGTACTATTCATAGTTTGTAATGTGATGATAAGAATCGGGGAGGTTTTATTCTATTCAGGTGCACTGTTGTGTTTATTTTTGCCCAACAAAAAAAATAATAATGTTTGTTTTCTTGTTATTTGTCAGATGTGATGGCAATATCATGTTACCTTAATAGATGGATGATTTTATTAGCCATTTTAATTAATAGCGCTTACCACAACAATGCACACGTACAGAATTGCACTAAAAAAATTCTAGATAAAAAGGATGAACATGCGTGGGTGTAAGCTGACTTTTTTTTCGGCTAGTCAATATGGGAAAATTAATTTGCAAGCTCTAAAATAGCTGACTTGATTTATATGCGAACTTTCAGTCAGCAGAATGGTGTGATTATATTAATTTTTAGTAGAAAATAGTAACAAAACATAAATGCTGAATAGTGTTTGAAGAAAAAAAACTGCACGTACTTTAAAATTAAATGTTCCTTATCCCGAACGCATTGCTTGAGGAAGTCAATCTCCTTGTGGAATTCTCGGGTTACAGCTTGAGACACAGTGCCGTTCATGCTGCCAATGTGGGAGTTGTGGAGGGACCTCGCAACGCCTGGTAGAATTCCGTTACGTTTGCGACGAGGAAGAGCGCCAAGTTTGGATAGGGATACTTCTATGCTTGCCATCTGAAATTAGGATAACACCGAAATCAATATAGGTGTTCATCAAATACAAATACATAAAAATAAAAACAATAATAATAAACAATGCATATATTTTGTTCACTGAACAACAGCTTAAATACTATGATGACGACTGATATGATGATGATCAGCATCCAAATAAAACTGCTAAGAATACTTTTGTGATTGAGACCTGAGCATGAGATCCCCATTTTAGGAAGGAAATTCATGACGACGGTAAGAAGCTTGTAATTCACATACCAACTTATATTTAACGATAATATAGGACGTCATGCTGCAACGTTTTTTGGCTGCCTTTTATCTAACCGTCATCATCATTTGTGTCCACCCTCCCCATCCGAAATGAATAGTACTTGACACAATCCTTACCAGTTACCATCAAGCGTTCCATGACCAAGAGTCAAAGTGACATACCTACACTACACCCATCATGCCTTAATTGCTTTTTAATACAATTTCAATCCAAGTACCTACTTCCGTTTCCTTTTCGTTCGACATTCAAAAAGCATCTTTCTTTATCGTGCTGACAATAAAGTTGACTTGACTTTCGACCAATAATTGAAAGTTGCCAACGTGATTTTATTGTTTTTTAGTAGTAACATACGTGTACTCGTTAAACCGCAGGCAAGCAGAGTAATTAAGTATGACCGCTGCCAGCAGGATTGACCGATGACGTTCACAAAACAAATATGTGAAATCATGAAGACGATCATAGGACAATTTTGACAGACTTGACTACTGACTGCGAATGAAAAGTGTTTCACTCACACTAAACGTGACCACTAAAAAATATGTGTGCTAATTTCTCCGTACACCCCAGCCTATATGTACCTCTTCAAACATTTGTTTATCCTTTGACTTTTTAAATTAACTTTTGAGATTTACATGACATGAAAACCTTATAAATGCAAAAGGCAAAGTTGAAAGTTTTTTTTAACCGACAACAACGGAACAAGTAAAAAAATCAAAAGGTGCCATAAAAAGAGTACCGAAAAAGGTTAAAATTCGTGCATGCACATGCCAACCTACTAAATATTAAAAAAAAAAACATACACATGATTTACCACCAACCATCTACCCATATACATAAATATACACGGTATGTAGTTATGGTTGTATTTACAAACTGTCGACAATCTTTCAATCATTCAGTCAATCAGAGAACAACAATGGATCGTTTATGTGTTCAAAGTAATCAGCCTTCTCGTAACAGAAATCGATATCGGCAGGCGGATGACGTGACGACGATGCTTTCTTTTTTCATTCCGTAAATTGTGATCTTCGGCACATCAGATCAAATCATCTCATCTCCAACCAAACCAATCCATTTATACCGGAACTAGAATCCCTTTTACACAACAAAAGCATGACTATGGTGATGATGAGGATGATAATGAAATGATGATTTGCTTTGCTTTGCCTAAAGTATCTTGTAGCTCGACACCTTTAAATTAATTGACAATTCAGGGATTGTCATCAACATTTTTTATACGTTACATCGTACAATAATAATTACTATTTATCTTGATACTCAAGTCATCCTTTCTTCACATTTTACATTGCTCTGTGTGTGCCGCTTTTAATCAAACTGCCAATTGTTCATATCTAAAAGCATGTGTTCCATTCATCCTACCAACAATTATTATTACAGAAAGGGCGAACCTAAAAGGAGAGATTTTAAAGAGGATAATGTCAATGTGTATGCAAATTCATACGACGTGCCTCGTGTCCCGTCCGTCCCTCTTCCAAAAAAAAAGTCCAAATTAGTAAGGAATTACCAAGACACCTCGTAGAGTTGATTATAATAACCCCTCTTGAACAAAATAAGAGATTAAGTGCTAAATTTCTTTTTCTACACGGTCGTTAAGTGGTTGTGACTGTCTACTATTGATTACTATACATAATGTATAATACATTTAAATATAGTCATCATCATAATAATATAAAGCATGAAATTTAAAAAAACGTTTGCACTTTGTTGTACTATGACTTTGTGAAAGTGATTCAAATTTCTGTTCTCGTGTTTAGTGTGTGGGACTCTTATATTTGACAAGAATTTAGCTATTATTAGGTTTCGAGGAACGAAAAGTACTTTAATAATAAGAATGGCCAAATACGGTTTTCGTTCGCTCCTTCCGTCCGTCCTACCGCGATAACTCTTGCGCGACGTCTAATGTTCTTTTTCCATCGATATTTTAGGACAATGGTTCAGTCGAGTTTGTTAACCAACCACCCACCTGCTAGTGAATGTAGCAAAAAGTGATACTTTTGTTGTACCAAATGGCACCTTATTTGAAAGGTTTTTTATAAGCAATATTGTTATGACAAAATAAAGTTAAGGGAGTAAAATAACGACCAAAAACATGGCATTGGTCCTTGGTAAAATTGAATATGTATGACATATTTAAAATATTCAAGTTTTGAAATTAATACCGATTTTTAACGAAGCCTTAATTACAGCTTTACAACATCACGGTTTATGAATATTGCTATTATTACATGTCTACTTGAGTTGTAAAATAAGTCGTTAGCTGTAATCAAATTGCCTTTTGCCATGTATGGGAAAAAAGCATATAAATTACAAAAAGACTTTTTCAAAAAGTAACTGTTAAAATTATAATTATACTCATGACAAGTTTCCCCTTTGCTAAAATGTGCTAAATGACTATAACACTTGTATATATTTTGTTTTATTTACCTTTGCTTCCAGTGTTTCGAGTTGGGACATTCGCGAAGTTTCAAGTGCTGAGCCGGGACGCTTGAGGTCAGATGAAAGAGCAGTCTGCAATTCACAAAAAATAAACAAGGCATACTTTTAAGAAATCTTTATCTCTTTTTTAGTAACTTAGAAAGTCATTACTTTTATTATTGCGTGTTATTGTGGTGGTGGTAAGTAGGCTTGGTGTTGATGATGAAATACAAAAGGTTTATAAAAAATGAAAAACGCATTTAAATGACCAACCTTCCAGAAAAAATCGTCGCCAATTTTCCTGATTGCTAGTTATTACTAAAGAACACGTTTAAAAATTATTATCAGTTTTCAAGTCAAACCCATGCATGTACACACTCTCTCTCCTCCTCGAGTCAACCAACCTCCAAAAACAAAGAAACACGAGCACTTTCAATTGTTTCAATGATTGGAGCAGATTCGCACGAATTTTTATTACAGTAGCAATAAAGAGCATACACAGCTGATTGTTTCATACGTTCACGACATACCATTAAATTATTTGCAAGATAGAAACAATGAGGTCACTTCGCCCTCGACTTGCTTCCAGGCACAGACGACCTTCACGATCTTGATTTCAGTTTGAAAAGGGTATCATTTCTATCATTTTCATATATTATTATGCAAATAAACATAACTGCTGATACCACCACACGGCACGGTACATAACAACAGCCCTGTTTTCATAATTTTTCTTGTAATAATAAATAAAAAGAGCTTGAAGCTGAAAGTAAAACAATAAGAAAACCCGTGACAATAAGTGAATAAATGTCAACGAGTATGAGTGATTGCTAAACGCCATTGTTGATTGTTTGCATTTTTAAAAGTCATTTCTCTCCATTTGTAACGTCAAAATATCTGTTAACTTATCTTCATTAATAATACATAATGTCGTTTTGGCCATGGTGATAGTATCACTGCCATGCCAACTGTCTATATGATTGTGAGAAATCGTTGAAATGACAATAGGATTAATTCGTCTATTGGCATGATGCTCAATTGTTGTTGTTGTTGTTAAAGCATTTAAAAAGCAAATTGAATATCTTTGTGGTTTAAAATGCTTTGCACCATAAATCTATCACACACTTAAATACATAAAAGTACGTAGGGATATACTTAATACTAAAATATATAAGGAACGAAATCTGAAAACAACTGACAATTCACAAACTCATCAAGTAAGGTCATTATTATTACAAAATGAAAATCACAAAATAATGTGCATTGTTGTTTATACGGTGTTAATGTAACACAGTCACTCGTCACTAATCAAATCATAATCATTATTATGCCGAATCTTAAAGATTTGGCATTGAAAATTAAAACATGTCAAAAGAAATATATTATGCTGAAATGCAATGTTGTCTGTTGTCACTATCTATCTTTGTCCATTTTTTTTAAGCAACCAAAGTGCAAAGAGTAATCATGAAGTTTCAGACCAAATGTCCCTTGAAAAATCATTAAGATTAGCTATCAAGCTTTCCACCTCTCAACCCCAAAGGTCACAATAACACCTTTTCTTGACTGTATGCAATGTACGCACTGATAAATACGCAATGACAAAATATTATACATTTGGTTTGCCAGCTTAAAAGAAAAAAAAATGGCAAATTTCTTTAACATTTAAAATATCCAAATGTTTGTCGCCCCGTAACAGCTTTAATTGATTGCAAGTAGGAATTTAACACCATAATACTTTTATCCCGTTAAACCAGTAACTCTACCCTTTTGTTTTGTTCAACTTTATGTATATGCCTATTATGGCGTTAACTCGTTTAATTCTTCATTTAAAAAAAATAACAGTTTTCGAAACGGTAGCAAACAAGAAACTTAAAATGTTTAAAATATAAGAACCTCTGCTGACAATATAATAATGGGGGCTAACAATTTTTGAATTGAAATGTAACAAAATCATAATATTTACTAGGTGATTGGAGGTGTGGTTGTGTGTGTGCAGAGTGCAGAGGTATAGAAAATCAGATTACCTGCTTGTGTGAATTGATTTTATAGATAGCGTAAAGTTAACAGCTATTTAATGTTCATGTTAACTGAAAAACTTAATTGCCAAAATTGTTGTTGTAATTGTTAATTTCTAGAGAAAGCAATCTAGATTTACTAGCTTCAATAATAGCTACATGTACAAAATGATGTGTGTTTCAACTTGAACTTCAAGTCACGTTGAGTTAGATTTTTTTCAAGCTGAGCCAAACTCATTTGCGTACGCGTACCTGTCATCAACATCGTCAACAACAACAAGCCCAAGTGTACGCACACATACATAAAAATGATAATTAAAGGTAAGAATATACTTTGTCAGTGCGGTAAACAGAACAAACTGGTAAAACACACAAAACCACACACATGCATAATTTGAGTAGAGATCCGCTTATTATTTATGATACTTGTCACACAGCCTTGCAAAAAAAAGTGTAAACATAATATATATATTATGTTATGACGCCATTTTATTCACAGTTTCACACTCAACACTGTGGTTTCACTGTTATTTATTTATATCCGTTCATGGTAAACCACTGCTTGGGGTTTTACACATCTCATCTCACTCATACACCTCACGTGTGGTGGTATGTCACTCACAATCAGTCGCACAGTATGAATACCTCAATAGCTTCTTTTTCTTCAATACTTCAACAGAGTTTCAAAAAAACTCAAATTACTGTTTGTGTCCACTTTTTAAATCTCTCTTTACGAAAAAAAATATCAAAAAATATAGACTGCAAAATTCAGATTAAACCGTATCAAAAAGATCAGCGGTGTACCAAGAAACATTCTAGATGGCCAGCGCAGCAGGTGCTCCTGCTGAGATCCTCCAGAGCTCCTCATATTCCTCCTCTCTTACTAGGATTGCCAATTTTATATTGCAAGATGTGTGTATAAAAAACTAAAACATTATACCTTTTTTGTTGCACTTCAACACTTTATAATTACGTGGGGTGTTTCTAAAGTTTCCGGAAGTCTTTGATGGTGTATAACTTTTTAACGGTTAGAGCAATTGACCTATAATT
>JAITYZ010003505.1:0-12013 GCA_027744595.1 Paronellides praefectus | reverse complement strand
CACTTATTATTTTGATCCATGTTATCCTAAATTAAAAATGCATTTTGCTTACTGAGTTTGCGCACTGCTATACATAACTGCCTTATTTTGCATACAAAGTCTAATGGCGAAACCCGGGTGGATTATGCGCGATTCTGTTGAGTCATCTTTTTATGGTGGCCATGTCCAAAACTTTTCATTTTCATTTTGGTTGTGTTCTCATAAACAACTGAATTTTGACTTTTTTGTCAATTTGGTTGCCTACATTTTTTTTATTTTAAAAGAAATATCTAAAGCTGCAATGATTTTAAATTTCAGTGATTTAAATCATGTCTTCAGAAAACTTTTCCTTCGATCGATTAGTCTTCCTGGAAAAGGAAAACCAGGAACTGAAGGCGCAGTTAAAACAAGTTTGCAAAGAGCGGGACTTTTTGCGAATTAGGAATGGTAAGCTTTGTGATTATTCCTGCAAAATTGAACAATTGGTTGATAAAATCGACTCTAAAATCGCGAAATTTAAGGGAAAAGCATGTCCAATACCGTTAGTGTTGCATGGAGTAAAAGCAATCACTGATGTTCCTGACATGGACGTAATTGCTGAAATTTCTGAAGAAGATGTAATTGCTTATGTTCCTGAAATAGACGTTGTTGCTGATGTTCTCAAAACAGACGTAATAGCTGAAGATCCTGAAATACATGCAATAACTGAAATTCCTGAAATACAAGCAATAACTGAAGTCCCTGAAATACAAACAATCACTGAAATTCCTGAAATAAATGAAAAAACTGACGTTGGTCAACCGGGATGCAGTATAAAGCAGAATAAAAACGAAGTGAAATGTGAGGAGCTGGAGGTGGTGGTGGAGGAGGAAGAGGATGACAAAAATGAAGCAGTGCCTTGTGATGACTTGTCCAATAATTACTTTTTTACGGACAAACAATTGGAGAAAGTGCATCATATCCTTGGTCCATTTATGAAAAAGAAAGTGAAAGCAGCCGATGAAGCTACTGAGAGCGATGGTAAATACACACATACACACATACATACAAAAAAAGTGCAATTACCTTACCTTTATGCTTATATGGATATTTCATAATCTTATCTCTTTTCTTTTCAGATCTTTCAAATGTATTTAATGGAGTGAACCTAAACAAAGATTTACTTCGTGCAGTGAAAGTTTACGGATTTGAAAAGATACACTACACTGAACTAACTTCCATCATTCCTGTACTCCTGGAGGGACTAGATGTCGTTGTGGAGGATCCTTTCCAGCCTGGAAATCAAGTGGGCAAAATAGCTACAATTGCCCTAATCATTTTGCAATTAATTGACCCTTCTTTGCCAAGCTGTCAAGCTTTAATTTTGGTTCCTAATCACGTCATAGCGGACAAGGTAAATAATTATGTGTAAACATTTAACTTCTGTAATGAGCTTCATATTGATTCTGATTAATTGATAATGTCCGTATGTATGCATTTATTTATCTATTATAGGTACATAAGATGGTGAAAAGATTTGGGAAATTCATGAATGTCACTTCTCATGTTTGCATTGGAGGTGGAACACGCCTCAGAACTGAAAGGAAACTCTTTGCCAAAGGTGGTATTCAAATTGCTGTTGGGACTCCGGGTCGTGTTGCTGACTTAATTGGCCGTAAATGTATTTTAATTGAAAATATTAAGCATTTCATTCTTGCTGAAGCTTCGGACTTATTATCAAGGGATTATATCAGTCAAATGGAAAAGGTACACACTTACAAAATTCATGGCTTTGTGCAGATTATGCTTCATGGTTTAATAGAAATATGCATAGGTATGTATGTATGTACGTTATGTAATGTGCAAACTTGAGATAAACATTCATTTCACTTTGCAGATATTCAAAAAACTTCCAAACAAGATACAAGGTATTTTGTTTACTCCCAAAATAACTGCAGAGGTTACAAGTTGGTGTAACAGGTTCATTGAATTTCATAGTACCATTCACATCAAAGAAGTCTCGCCAAATTTAAAAGGGGTCAAGCAATTTTACCTGAATGTGGATGTAAGGGATTGGAAATGGAAGCCGATTCTGGATATTCGTCGTCGCTTGCCAAATATGCGCACAGTCATCATTTGTAACGGTCGTGAAAATGCTGTCGAATTGCTCAAATATCAATTGCGTCAGAAGGGGCAAAATGTTCTGGCTACTGTAAGTTACATACTCTTCATATTACATCTTAATTAATTATTATTTCTCAACTCAGCTTGCTATCATTTTGTTTATTTATATGGATCAATATTTATGCATTGTGTGTTTACTTTATGAATGTATGCAGCATACGAGTATGAAGCCAGAGGAACGGGAAGCCATTGTGAAACAGTTTTATGATGAGGAAAATGCCATTTTAGTTACAACAGAGTTTCTAATTGATAATAAGGAAAATTCAAAGTTGCATAATGTGGTTTTATTGATCAATTATGAATTGCCAATTGTACCCCAAAATTATTACACCAGGTAAAAGCGTTTTCTATCTTAATTAGAGCATTTCAAAAGATGGCATGATCAAAAATGTAATTAAAGTTGCATAAATATTTGTTTTATCTCAACAGGATTTCTTTTTGTGGACCAAAGTTTGAAGCAAATGGAGTGGTTTTAAATTTAATCTCTGGAGGAAGTCATACTCAACTGGAACTTATTGGAATTTATGAAAAAACATTTCATACACGAATTGTTGAACTTCCTGTCATGAAATGAATGCAAGTTTGTTAAACGTTTCATTGCATATTATTTTGGTAAATAATACGCTTTTCGTAGTTTTAATGAATTTTGTAAAGGAACAGGAAAGATACATATTTATATTGGGGTGCTTATTTTTTTATAAAAAAGTAAATGAAATAAACTGTAACTTATGTTTGCAATAAATCTGAAGGATCATAAATAAAATATAGTGGCACAGCGTGCATTTCATATAACATGCATACTTTCAGAAAACATATTGCATTGTTTTTACGTTTTACAAAACTTTAAACTACGAAATAACATCATGAAATTGCCAAATTACAAAGTATAGTGAAAGTAGAGGGACTCTTTTCTCGGTTGTCTTAATAATTTTCATATTGCATTATTTTTAACTTTGACCCCGTGGTAGGTACAGTGAAAATCGAAGTATATATAGCAAAATTTTTGCCAACACTTTACATCAAAGCAAAATGACCTATTTCTTTACGATATGTGAAATATTGTTGCCGTTGGTAGCATACATTTGGAAAAAGAAGACCTGTGAGTTAGGCTTTTGTACAATTCCGCATTGAATTTACATGAATTTCTAATTCAAAAGAGTATACGAAATTTAATGATTTAATTTTTTGTTCCATTTTTGTTTCTTCGACTGTGTTTTTTATCGTCTCCATCTACGCTGGTGGACTTAAAAATGAAGCTATCAAAAAAGGATTAATATTCTAGCAGCAACATTTTACACCTAAAATTCATTGGTTGTGCATCCGCCACTTGCCACCTTGTAAAAAAGTGAAATATCACATTTAAAAAAAATGGCTAATACAAACGACAAATGAAAAGCATCACACATTATAAAAATAAAACCTCGAATTAAATATGCGCCATGAATTATAAATACTTTTCCCTAATCTATTTCTGACAAAGGCGACAGGAAAGAATATGACCACACCTGACATTTTAAAACAGTCTAAAAACCGAAAAATTTAGATATGCCCTCTGTCATTCAAGATCCTAAAACCTCAGCGATATCATCTCTTACTAATCTGCGTGTCTTTTTAAAGGTATATCAACAAAAATATTTTTAAAAAATGCTATTTAGTGAAAACCTCTTGACATTCTTCAAGCTTCATGTAAAGCTTCAAGAAAAATATGGCACATCGCCTTTCACCCACACCTTTGAAAAATCATCAGCAAAAGGGTTCGCATCTTATGCATTACAACCAAACCCTGCCAAAAGCATACGATGGCAAAAATTCAAAATTTGCCAGTTTCTAATTTTTACATGCTGCATCTGGGGTCAAACACTGTATGGCAGTGGTGGAAGATCGTCATTGATAACAATGGAATGCATGTTGTACTGTACTGCAAGCTGTGCATTCGTCGTAATAAAGTGGATAGCCATTCAAAGATGTCCAATGATGGTGGAAACATTCAATTTGCTGCTTCAGTTTGAAAAGCGACATTTGAAAGGTGGTTTTTTATTGACCATGAATTTAAAAAGTTCGATTTTAGTTTAAAAAAATAATTGTATTGGAGTGATTTGTTTTTCTAGATAATCCATTGTTGGAGGAGATGGCCCTAACAAAAAGGGAAAATTGGTTGATTCGGATGACTCAAGTTGCTGGTTTCGTCACTTCACTTACTCTCCCTGTTGGCTACGGTCTACAAAGATGGTTGGACAACTGCTCTCCAGCAACATTTGCATACTTTGTTCTCCCTCATTGTGAATTCCCTTCCAAAAACAATGGCTCTTTTACCTTTGCTTGGGAGTCCATTTGGCGACTAAGCTTGATTTTCAGTTGGACGCTTTGGCTACTTTTGGACATGATTGGCTTCTTTTGTTTTGTTGTTTTTGAGTTGTCACTACTTCCAGGATTTTGTTTCCGGTACTATATGAAGTTTTTCCAAAAGGCATTAGCTTCTCAGTACAATGCTCGTGGGAGAAAAAACAATAGTCAACTACCCCCATTTTCTAAAAGGAGCAACTTTGTAATTTACAGGGAAATCCAGCTGCTATCACGCTACTACAACTTGATCCAACAGGACAAGATCATTGTTGGAATTTTGGATATCGTTCTGCTTGCCTTTATTATTTGCTTTTACGCTTTGCTGTCCAACGGCTCTGGCATTTCAATCCCACATTTGTTCTTATTTTCGAGTGGACTTTTGAATGGATTTTTGGGAATTGCTGTGTGTTTTGGAACGTTTGGAAGGGTGCACGGGGACTCAATGGAAACTCTAGCGTTTCTCAAGTCCAAAATTATTCCTCGAGTTGCCCCAAACGAGCAAAAGCTGCTGGTAAAGTATGTAGCTTCACTGCAACCGATTAAGGTTCGCTTGGGTAACGTGAATTATGTGGATAACATGTCTCCTGTTATTCTTTTACACTTTTGCTTTTCCCAAATTGTCAACTTGGTCATGATGTAAAATGTAAATAGGAAATTTCAACAGAAATAAGATGGTATGAAAATGTATTTTAAAAAGTATGCATGAAGGTTTCTCTGCCATTCATCACACTGTGTGATTCATTCAAGTTTAGTATATTTGTAACAATGTACAAAATCTTTTAAAATTAAAATAAAATATAAGCAAAAAGTAATACTACGACAAAAAAATCATTTTCGTTAGAATGCATTCTGAAAATAAAATTTTGAAACAACTAAATTAATACAATTACAAAAAAAACTTTTTAAAAATGAAGCCAAAAATATTTTTTATGTATTTAAAAAAAACAATTTGATTTATCACCATTAATCATAAAATTGGCAATTATTTTTCTCATTCAACTTTGACATTTTTAAATCTTTTATTTACTTCACGTAATGTGATAGTTAATTTAATTTACCAAAAAGAAAATGCTTACATTACATCTCGAACATGATACAAAACTGAACCTGATGTACAAAAAATATTCAAAACAAAAAGGTATAATGCAAGCGCATAACAAATTTTTTGCTTGTTCTCATCAAATTTCGCATTTTGGCATGTTTACAAATGTCGAAACCAAACATTAGTACATTTGAACTTTAATAATCCACAGTAATTTCTTTTTTCCTCTTCTGCCGCCGGGTCATTGATGCTTTCGTCTACCATATTTTCTACTTTCTACACTTGTCAGTTTATAAGAAAAAGCTAAACATTTATTAATGCGTCATATACACAATATATAGGAATGAATATTGTCATCAAAATATTTTCCCCTGCAAAAATTGAGTAAACAATCTACACAACGCAGAAAAGTAATTTCGCTGTATTACTATAATATATTGTATGTGTATTATAGCTCGTAGTATATCCATATTGCAAAAAACTATTTATTAAGCAAACTACCAAATGGATGGCAGAAGGGAACTAGAAAACTAGCAAACCAACTAAACAAACAAGTTGGCCATTTTTTGCCTCTTTTAGGGCGATTTAGAGTGGTAATTGGTAGGTAAACTGGAGAGTTCATTTTTCTTGTTGATTGCATATTCATTCTGTAAGAAAATACATGCATACTTTTGTAAGGAAGTATATTATTTGTAAAAAATAGTTTTTCTACACAAGGTGCATTTTATTTTCCGACTGTCGTGTATAGTACATTTAAATCATCTTATATATATTATGGTGCTTTTGACTGATTGCCCTTTCATGTTACAAGTCTATCGCTTGCTACGTTCCTTGGCTAAGGTGAAAGCTGACATATCGTCATATTATTAAACAGACCATTTTTACCCCTTCTAAAAGAACAGTAAAATATTCTGTTGTTGTTAAAACCCTTACCCATAACTACAAGCCATCATCATAGAAAAAAAATCCATGTATGCATATTATACAACTTTTTATACTTGAAGCTATAAAGCATATTATACATGGGCTTTTTGAAGTAGGTAGTGATAATAATATATAATCGATCGTTATTTTTCTTCTCTATGCTGTCCCCCTATTCGGTAGGATTGCTTTATATAAGTTGGAGTAGCTGTTATGTCGAGTATTTTGTAGAGCCAACAGGGCAGACTACTGGGTTGCCAAGAAGCGTCGTTTCAAAACAAATTTTGCAAGCACCACTCCAGTTGAGCCATGGAGTTTGTCAAGAGGTGATGATGATTTCTTGGCCGTGGTGGCAGTCCTGTCTAGTGCTATTATTTGTTTAGGTATAGTATTTTTGTGTATAATATTTTAGATGACTAATGGCTTTGGTAATGGTTGAAGAAACTGCTACACTCGACATTTTGTTGAGTAATCAACTTTAGTATGAACAGTGGGATAAATACAGTTAATTTAACGATAATAATTATTACAGGACTCCAGTACTTTTTATACACTACACATTTCAAGTTGGCTCCATTAATAAAGAAATAGTTGGCTTTTTTTACAAGTTACGGTAGATTTAAAACTAAAGAAAGTACGAAATATATCATTTTACCTGAGAGAAATAATTACTACCTCAAGTAGCTCTTGTAAATTGTGCACGTGCAGTCAAATCAAACGCTAGCGTAATCATTTCGTTTTCTCTTACCAAAAAATTAAAAATACGTAATTGTGACTAGTTTATTTGATATATAGCAACTTGCAACTCAAAATTCAATGAAACAACAATACAGTTATAAACCCATTTTGTCAGTTTTCCGCTACCCAAAACAACATCATCGGTGTTTCCGCCCTTTCCCTTGCTACGTAAGTGTAAAGCCTTCGAGCACCTTCGCCCCTTACTAATAATGACGATGAATCGCTACAAAACTTTAGGACCATTGGGGGATGGAACCTACGGTTCGGTGGTGCTAGGACAGCGCATCGATACCGGGGAGAAAGTTGCCATTAAAAGGTAATTGATAAAATATAAAACCAATATTTGCAAATCTGTTAACATTTTAATTCATCCGTTTTCAAATTCAAATCATTTGTAAACAATTTAGGAAAAGCAGAATAAAATTATAGGGTAATAATATCGCATACATCTTTGTTAATTTTTAAACGTGAACATCCACCAACTTCATACATCCCTATCCCACCCAACGTTAGAACGTATTCGCTATAATCCCTGGAAACATGCACAAAATCACTGACAAACCAAGCAAAACAAAAAAATGTCCAACGAATAGTAATAATATTAATTATTATATTATTATTTGTGATCTTATCGATTCATAAATGCATGGGAAAGATAAAGTAGCAATCGTGTGATTTCCATTTAAAAATCCTATCAAAACTAGTATACTAAATAGAAGGTAGGTATGTAATTTTTAGTACTGTGTGGCCCTTTTCAAGAAGGAAAAGTACATTTTACACTTCAAAATGACGGTATTGAACAAAAATAAATCTAAAAACGAGGAAGAAGAGGATGACTTGGTATTCGAGCCAGATGAGAGTAAATCTCACAATGAGGGGGATGTGACAAAGCAAGTTGTTCTTGGCAAGAGAATGGCAAAGGAATTTAAATGCGTAGGGAAAATTGGAGATGGTGCATTCAGTCAAGTTTTCCACTGCGTCAGTAAACTAACCAAGGAACATGTAGCAGTCAAAGAGTACGTCTTTCTCATGAATATACCTACCTACTATTCCATAAAAGAAATCAAAATATGAATAAACTAGATTTTCTAAACTTGAGAAAGGTGTAAGCACTTTAGGTCCACATGTTTTCATGAGTAAACCTTTGCGAAAAAAAATTCATTGGTAGGCAATAATTCTTTTGAAGGTCTTTTTCTTGGCAGTTGGCATGTTTGGGTCGATTAAACTCATTTCATGCTACACGGACATAACGTGTTCTTAATCCAACTTTATTGTTAGTTTTGACTTTTGAAGAAAATACAAAAAACACTCTGGTTAGATTTTTCTTAAGCCTCATGAAACTTGCAGTGCAATCGACCATTCTTTTAAAAAAAAGAGCATGCAAAATTTTATGACACGTAATAAATTTGAATGTCAGGATAAATGCTGTACATTTGTGAATCATGAATCGTGATTCACAAAAAAAACTAACATGACTCAGCCTTATATACATACGTTTGTAGGTTATTTATCCTATTTTCAGCATTTAATTATTTCATGCAAGTTTAACCAGTCTGAAGTAGGCTAAGGTTAACAGAGCAATAATAATATAGTATGCGGTAGAAAAAACACACGCCTTTGTTTCCCATGCTTCATAATGTAGTATCAATATCAAATCATAAAAATAGAAGGTCACTCATAATTTAGTGATCAATGCAGTGGTAGTGCACACGTAGTGTAGTCTATTTGTAGCGGCAGAGAAGCTCACAAAAGTAAACAAAAGATACTTCCCATGGACATTGGATCATTTATTTCAAATGGGCAGTGTATTGATTAAGGGATATTTTTATCTCTTTTCAAAAGAAAATTTCAATATGGAATCTCCTAACTTAAAAAAATATAATAATAGATATATAGTTTTATAATATTTTTCAAAATACTAAAATGTTATTTTTGTGTGTGAACCTTTCAGGATGAAAAAGAAGTACGCGTCGTGGGACGAGGCAATGAACCTACGAGAAGTGAAAGTAAGTCGCCTGCTGCTAAGATATAAATTATTAATATTAAACCTACTAATATTCATAAAATATATCCCATCTTTTCTTGCGTGTCCAAAACATTTCCGTTGCACATACAAATTTGTACGTATGTAGTAATTTTTCATAAGTAGGTTGCTTGTAGGCGGTTTCGGTGGTGTAATTTTCCCCCTTTTCATGTGACTTTTTCACACCACCTCCTTATATCCTGCAATTGTTACTACAACAAGTATACAAGCACAACAAACAGCACCCTGTTCTGCACTCACTTTTACTTGTTTGCTTTCACCAATGTTTGTGAGCTGTGTTTCTATGTTGTTGCGTGCTCAGAGCCCAGCAGGTGTACATGATGTGTATATGAAAGCGTATTTTTTTACATCATAACATAATAATCATATTATCACTAACACAAATCTTTCTCTGCATATAATATACAATAATATGTATAGTATACATATACATTTATATTTACTTACCACCCACCTAAAACATTATGTAGTACACGCAGCCACCATTAAATGCATGGTTTCTAGCGCTTTGACGAAAGAAAACCTTTTTATTTGTTACTCAACCTAGTTCAAATCTGTCAAAAGAACGTCTTTCACCTTTTTTCCATGAACAACAACGGTGTTTGGCTTGAGGATGCATTGTGGACTATATAGCATACTTTGTCAGCCTTACCCTACCTCATCATCACTTTTCTCTTTTTCTTGCGTGGAAATTTTTCACATTTGTTGTTGAGCTCGCTTTTCCGTGATAACTTACCATTTATCTCGTGTCAATCCAAAAACAAATTTCTTCAGAAAAGGCTGATACAAACAACCTTCTGTTTTGACATTGTAGCTTTAAATTTTTTGGTAATTAATCAATATTTATGATGACGATTCTTTGGAATTTTCCAAATTATAAATAGTCTCTAAAAATCAATTTTCTGAATTATATAGTATGGAATGAGATGTATAAGTGGTAAATCAAAACTTAGGCGTATAGCTTTCTTAAGAAGGTCCCTATGTAGGCATAGGCATGTATATTCAGCAGCCCAGTCTGAACATGAGGCGAGCGTTTAATCCAAAACAAAAAGCAATTATGTACTATATATTCATAACATTTAAAATTTCCTACTGTGTGTACAGACCAGTGGAAAATGCATGGAATAACAGTCGTTTAATATTGGAATGCCTACGTATGTCTGTGTGTAGACATTTTCGCCTTGCGCTGACACTCAAAATGAAACATCATTGCTACCATTTCTAGAAATTCCTTTATGATGTACCGTACTGAGCTGTCCGACAGGTGTATTGACCATGAAAAAATAGTCGATTACCATCATCGTCATCGTTTTTACCATTACCATTGGTTAGAAGCAATGTAGTTTTTTTATAATAGTCATATATATATATACCTAATAGTAAAGTACGAACATGTTTTATTATACTGAGTCAGCCTTACTGACTGGCAATTGGCATGGCTGACCAGAGTAGGTAAATTATGTATGTATGTAGCTACATACGCCGAGGAATTTCTGATTTGCAATAAAATATGACAGGGTTTGGTGTATGGTATGCGCATTCATATTGCACTACTCATCATCAACCATGAACATTTTTTATTATTTTACACATTATGTGTGCTATCCAGAAATACATAATAAACCCCACAAAGGACACCATATCGTTTAACAAATATAATATCTCAGCGTCCGCCCGCACCATCCAGAACCCTTTCTTTTCACACGTAAACCGACAATTGTGTTTACAAAAGGCATATAGGTATAAGCAACTGACGACAAGGAATATAATTCATGCCGAGTAAATATGTACTATTCCAGGCGAGCTTTTGATAATGTTCGAAATTATACTTGTTTCAATTACGCTGACTGTTTTCACGTTTTCTGTTAAGGTAATGGCTGCAAAAATCGATAGGGTTGTCCTTGTAGAAAGTTGTTGCCTTGTAGTGGGTCTTGAAAAACTCTTAGCGTACCTCACTTGCCACATTTAATAAGGCAGATATATGCATACTTTTGTTTTGCTTGTCGTTATACTTTCTGCCTTTGTTTTAGTCATTGCATCCATAATTCTGCTGATTCGTTATTGCTTTCCGGTAATCGGTGACGGGTGATGATGATGTCAATAAATATGCAAAGTCGTATGCAACATAAACATAAACAAAATAATATTTTCTTTACTTTTCTGAACTGAATTTTCTCGAAAAGAATGTCACTTGATTCTAATAAGTCTGAGGAGATGATAGCATTTTTTATGACCAGCACACACAGCAAAACCCAAACAACAAGCAAAAAACTCCATAATAATGCAATTCACCCACTGGTGCCCGCGTTGTAGAGATGTGTAATCTTGAATCTAGCACGTGTGCTGCTTTACTTACATAGTATTCCCTTTTTCCTCTTGTGAACTTAATTATTATTGCCGTTCTTGTTAAATTTGGGTATGTGACAAAGAATATTATTGTGATTGGCTCATTTCATATAGTCGCAACTCATGGCCTTCTGGAGGAGAAATCATGACGGCATATAAAAATGTAAGGTGAAAATAAATTAGATGAAAGGGCGAAAAATGAGAGGACAAGATATGAAACGTTCATGAATAAACCCAAAACGCTTAATCAGATTCATAAACAATAGAAAATGAAAAATACCTACGTATTGCCTTATTATTAACTACCGAAAGCATTTATGCTTAAGAGGTAGTTAATGCGATCACTCTGTTTGTCTGTCAGTCCGTCTGTCTGTCTGTCTGTCTGTCTGTCTGTCTGTCTGTGATCACTCTAGCTCCCTCAGGCGTTGACCGATTTT
>JAITYZ010003504.1:0-10410 GCA_027744595.1 Paronellides praefectus | reverse complement strand
AATAGCTAAATATTCTAGAAAAATGTATTAAGTATTATTATGAGTCATGGCTTGAGCAACTTTTTGTTTATGACTTTTGGTACAGTAGTGTGTGTGGTATATGTGTGGATAATCGTGACTTGACTAATATCTTTTTTGACATCTTTTGGAGACACATCGTCCTCACCAGATACACAACACTTGCAACGGCACATAATATATTATAGATTTTGGTAGGATCATTTTGTCTTAGCATCTCAGGTCGGATAATACCTATTACCTCCGCGTGAAGATCATTTTGAGGAGCATGGTCAACCAAAGCGTTATACAATGAACTCAAGAGATTGTGCGGTAAAGATAAAGGGCACGATATACACATATAAAACGAAATTATCTAACATCTGAAATTATCTGCAAAGATAAAATGAACTCTTGAGAGGAATTTTTACTCTTCTCATTCTCAAACGTGATTGACGTGCAGTGCACATGTGAAATTTTATTAAAGTTAATGGAACTTTTCATTAAATGCTAGGTTGTTATTATAAGCTCATCGGCGTATTTTGCCCGTCTTCTGGGGGAAATGCCAAGACCATTTGTGTTCATTTCACGTTGCTCTTTCGTAATATAATACAGTGAATGTAATTATATTCTAGTAGCCGTGTTCCTCTTTTCTCGATGATTGTATAGTGTTTTGACTTTATGTGCACTACCATGTAGGTATGTAAACATTATTTTGTTTCTGGAAATTGCTTCAATCTCCGTTTGAGGAGCAATATAGTTTAAAGACCACACTTTTTATTTCCTTCCCTTCTCAGTTTTACGGAATTTAATTTTGAAAGCTAGTTTTGAGTACTACTTTGAAGTATCTCTGGACTCTGGACTAAAAACAGGTTGTAGTATATAAAGCCTTTTGGGACCATGGTGTGGGGGTGATGGTGCCTCAGAGTTTTGGAAAAACAGGAAGAAGTTTAGTCCCTTCTTTCTTTTGATGTGAAGTCGTATTAGGCGGCAAATATACTTTTTCATACGATTCACGCGTATTTTAAGTGCTGCATTTATATTGGACAGAGCAACAAGAAAACATCATGACGGAAACAACTTATTTTCCATGATTTTCACAAATTAACAATGAGTATACAGAGTCTGTATTACAAACATAATATTTCATGGTCGGAGTAGTAAAGAAAGCATTTATGTACAAATGGAAAATGTATGCTGTTATTACAGGTGTGTCCTGCGTGGTCAACTAGCCGTAAAAGTTTTTTAGTCTCAAATAAATATTTCCGATGAAGAATAGATGTAATCCGCTGTTAGTTCTATGGCTATCTCGGAATTGTGTGCTTAAGATTACTGCAATTATAATGTACAAAACACGGAAATGACTTAATGAAGTCAAGGGACAATACTAATTAATAATAATAACTTTTATAATAACAAATAATTTAATGTGATACCAAGTGATTGAAACAAAAAGAAAAACGAGGACCGAAGGGGGAAAAGTTAATTAGTTGAAGTGTTTATACTTGTTCATTGAGATATACCGTGAGAGTAAGAAAGGCGACGTGATTCTCCATTGCAAGCTATATTATACCCTAAAGGATGGGGTCGTCGTATGTCGTATAGTCTTGCTTCGTTATTTTTTGCACGACTCTTATAAACACTCTTAAAATAACTGTTTGCCAACTGGAGAAAATCTATTTATAAAATGAAGATTAAGGACAAATCTGCCAGTCGCATTAGTTCCGACCGTCATATTATACTTTTATGGCGACGAGTCATTCTCTTCACAGCAGTGCTTCTGTAAAAAATGTCAATATCCCATTTACTAAAAATATGCCATACATCCTTGTGAGTAGTGGCTATGAATTTGGCTCGATTGAGTTTCATTCTTGTCCCCCAGTTACTTTTTTTTAAAGCAAAGGCTATTGGAAATTTCAATTAACACACTAACCCACGCCGCCGTGTAAAATGTCTAATTTGGTGTTACTGTACTGAATTACAATACAATGATAATTTTACAAACGCGTCATTTGTACAATATATGGTTTGGTTGAAAATGGGAGCTTCTTGTGTCAAAGATGGTGTTTCCGCAGGTAAACTCATAAATAATCTGTGAACATAATTTTTATTGCGTGAAAATGTGCCGCTAAAACTGCTGTTTAGTTCTTTTTATTTGCATGTTTCTATTTTTATGTATTTATTTTTGTGATTTTCCCGTTGGATGTGTTTTGCGTTAAAAAAACTTGTGATTTCAATTTCAACATTATTTCTTTCATTTTCTCTAGTGCGGTAGGTTATGATTGTAGAGGGGAATGTTGTTTTTTTGCTATTTCACGATTTAAGTATCAAGTTACAAAAAATGGCTTGAGTTACAGTGAGACAGTCATTATTTTGACTGCATGGTCTCATTAGCATTTTCCTCATGTGTAGTTATTGTATTTAGTAAGTTAAACCATGATAAATAGGAAAGCATAATAATATGAGTAAACCTTGTAATTTGATTTGGTTCATGTGATGAAATATCTAAAAGGATTTAAAAGATGCTAACAAAATACCATTATTAACTGTTAACAACATGCGTTATAGGCTATTTTATTACCAGCACCAGCAGCAACTCGTGTAGCAAATTAAGGATAACAAGGCATGAAATATATATATGCTGCACGTACTACAGTAAAAAAAACATTATACGACCTTTGTTTTTTATATTCGACATAATTATTGTAAATTGTAATCAATAGCTTTAGAGATTGACGCATTTATGAATGATGAAAACAGACGCACATTTACTTTTTTTGAAGATTCCGAACGAATGTTTATTTATTTTTATTTCGACAAGATGAAGAAAAACAGATTCAGATTAGCATTTATTTCAAGTTACATATACAAAGATTTACTATTAACTTGCATTAAAATCAGACTGGAATTGGTATAATAATAGTCATGTTCTATTTTAAATAGCTTCATTTGTCTATTAAGCTTGGCATTACATTGCATACACCTACTACCAGTACATTTCAATTGCCAATATTATTTTATGACCTGTGTATTTGTTTGTATTCGTGGCATAGCATTACAGCTTTTCAAGTTTCGTTCGCCTATTTTTTAGTATAGCCTTATGATATTATGCGTGTTTAGATGCAAAAAGTGACATTTAGAAACTTTGCCGTATCTGTTTCTTTGTATTATTTATTGTTTAATAATAAATTTCATTTTGTTTGATCTAGTCAATGCTGCGGACATGGAACCAGGTAAGATACCACATTATCTTGATAAATAATATCATGTACTATTTTTAAACTTTTATCAGCCAAATTTTTAAACTAGACTTGAGTACAAATATAACATGGCTAATATATGTTTTAGCTTTTATAATAATGATGTAAGGTGATATATCTGTATATGTAATGGTTTAGGTGTAATGAATACATATTTTCTTCGTTATATGCTTGTATAGAAAAAGTCGAGGAATATCTTCTCCAAAATCCTCAATTTTTGGACGCATACGTGACCAAAAACGTGGACCAAGAAACGTTAGAATGTTGGCTTTTAGACAGACACAAAGTTGCACAAAGCCGGAAGAGCAGGTAAGCATACGCCTAGAATGTAACTGCTGCTCATCAAATATAACTTGTGATTGACTATTTTAAACACGTTAATAAAATTCAATTCAGCTTGTCCCGATGGAAATTTGGTGCTGCTGGAGGCGCCGCTGCAACGACGACCGCAGAGCCCAAGAAAAACATGTTACAAGAATTGGCAAAGTCTCTCCAGAAACACAATTCACGGGAAGGGTCAGTGATGTGGGAACTCGCTGTTTGCATTGCAAGTGCCGTGTCCGCAGATAGTTTTATTCTTTATTTGGCTGATAAACGTGATGGGACATTGTGCAAGTTTAGCCTGGTTGTTAACAATGGAGTAGTTGTGTCTGTCTCATCTTCCCCCCAAACAAAGTAAGCCCAATTTTTTTACAACCATGCATTACACGTAGATATGTATATGCTTTCAGAATGTAGAAATAACATTTATGGATTTTTACAGTTTTTTTTGACCACTTCAGTTTTATTTCAACATCTTTTCCTTTCCTCCGAACTCGATAACTACCAAAAACAGACCCCAATAACTTTTCGTGTGAAATCATCCGTGTAACTAATGTGCTCGTTGTCCATACACCGTACATAATGGGGTAATGTGAAAATGACGTCTAAAGACACTGAGACGATATGAAAGCTGAAAACAAATGAAAGTGAAACTGGATACATAGTTTCTTCCTTCATATTCAAGAAATGTACAGATTGGCTTGGCATTTGGAAAAGACCGGATATTACTATCATGTACATATAACATGTGCAATCAATTTATTTCATCAATGAACAACATTATTATTATTATTTTCATATATCTGATCGAGTTTGTTAGTCTGCTGGAGCATCAACGAAGAATTCTTTTTCCAAATCTTGATTTTTGGTTTCTTATCCACCGACGGAATCAAATTGTCTTGTCATAACTTCAAAAAAAGTTATTTTGTTGCAACTCTGATAAGCGGAAGCCTGCTTTTTTATGACAGTAGTAATCTAGTTTTTCAAAGTTATATATAGTTTCCTTTTTTAGCAATGTTTTTCGCTAAAACTTAATTCACCATATCGTACTTGAAACAAAATGACGGAAGTATAATGTATGATCGTAAACTTATTTATTTTTTTGTCCTACCGCACATTTGTCACAAAATTCTACTTTTAGCAT
The DNA here is from genome assembly GCA_027744595.1 of Paronellides praefectus. Taxonomy (NCBI): domain Eukaryota; kingdom Metazoa; phylum Arthropoda; class Collembola; order Entomobryomorpha; family Paronellidae; genus Paronellides; species Paronellides praefectus. Next base: position 5,688 of record JAITYZ010003504.1, on the reverse strand, counting down.
TTCTCTTTACTGTTATAAGTTATCATAGAATGCTCTTTGACTATTTTATTATAATTTTACCAAACAGCCATAATATTGGCAGGCAAACCTGTAAAACTCTCAAGTAAAAACTATGCTTATTTTGCCCCGTGTTTGGTATATTTTGCACCTTCATTCGGTTATATTTTTTAATAAGTAGACATTCACTGTTTCAAAAAAAAAAGAGTTGCGAGAATTTCAGAACAGCTACATATTTGAGCTTGCATTTTGTAACACGAAACTAAACACTGAACGATTCTCACCGCATCGTATCCTAAAACTTTTCCAGCTTTCATGTCATCATAATAAATCATGTAGTTTCATTTTCCCCAGCGGCCCACGCTTTAAGCATGTGGTTACGAATTCGATGAGCAGTGCTCATTGAGCACTATCATTCAAGCTGTTTTTATCTACACACACCATTTCAAGCAGACGGGAAACGATGCAGTTTGTCCCGTGAAGTTTGAGAAACCCGTTTATAACAAAAAAATACTATGATTCTTGTCGGTTGTATGATGCGCATAATATTTTTTATTACGCTAATAGTTAGAATTTAAATGATACGAGTAACGTATATCTCAGTAAAATGTATGTAAAAATGTAATTCATAAAACTAATATTGTATTTTTTGCTTTTGATTTTTTTCATGAAACTGTCTCGACGTCATCATCATCATCATTACTTTTTTAATAATTATGACCAAATAGCGGTAATTGTGAAAGACTATCTGGCCCTTTATATTATTCCATGCGGGAAGGGCTCACAATGGCAGCTTACGTTGGACAAAGACGGAGTCCCTTGCGACTGTCACGAGCAGAGGCGGATGCAAGATTTTCTGAAGGGATTGGAGAAAACGTAGAGTCTCAGAATGCTTATCATATTTTCTGTCATCCCATTATTCGAGCTGATGGAGATTTGTCCGGAGTGATTGAACTACACCGGAATAACATCAACTCCCCGTTCTATGCAGAGGATGAAGAGGTAGTGAACAGCTACGTTGTATGGGGCGGAATCGCATTGCACTATGCCGAACTCAACGGTGTAATGAATAAATCGAAGAAATTGAATGAGTTCCTTTTGGATGTTGTAAGGTAAGCCAACCGGAAAAGACTATTTTTTTATTAGCAGAGTAGCCCAGAGCAGAGAGGGAATAAGAGAAAAGTAGGTATGGAAGGGAAATTATCATTATGGCTTGAATGAGTGGGTTCTTTTGCGTCAAGTAAAAGCAGTCAAGCTTATATACATTATTGTACTCAAGTCGGGTTGGATGGAATGAGATGCAGAAAGAGTCTAGTATGAATCAGCCATAAGAGGATTCTGCTCTACCAAGAAACCAAGTTAGAAAAAGCATTGTGTGGGAAACGCGAGTGTTATACATAAACCTAAGCCGGAATGAAATTCATCGACCAATGACTTCCCCTTCACAAAGTAAAGCTGTACACGCGAAAAAAATCCATTTTCTCTACTTTCTGTATAATATGATATAATATGACGTATGTAGTCACTTGGCTGCAGCCTTCGTGTTGCTTCTTCTCATGATCCAATCAATTTGTCATGGTCAATAGATTTGTCATCACAGTGGTAATAATATAATAAATATGTAAGTAAATAGGTATGTATGTATATAGAGAGGGCAAGTGGCTATAGGCTAAGGTACATCCTCTTTGGAAAGTTGGATATATTCGAATAGTTTTGTTGTGGCTGGCTGGACTATATATTATACGGTGGCTGTACTTGTGTTTGTGACACAACAAAAATAATAAACAAATGGAGCTTAGAAAGGACTTTTAGGAGTGATTTATATACAAAAGTAATACATTTTTTGCATTTATACGTATATTTAGAATAATAGAAAGTGTGACTGCATCTGACATCCATTACCAACTGAATGGCTGATGTGGATGATGATGATGCTTTATATTTTTTTTATATTGTTGTTTCCCACGTACATTCTATTCCTCTGTCTCTCTCTTTTTTCCTCCATCTTATTGTTACATCTTTGCTGACCCCTTTTTTTATTTATCCTCTTTAGATCCATCTTTCAGGATATGGTCTCAATGGACACTCTGATAAAGAAAATCATGAACTTTGCCCAAAAACTGGTGGATGCAGACAGAGCTTCCCTGTTTCTTTTGGATAACAAGAAACAAGAGCTGTATGCTAGACTGTTCGATATGGGAGGAGGTCAGGACCTGGGAGTCTCTCCGGAATCGCATGCTAGTCAGAATGCTCCTACGAAAGAGATTCGGTAAAAGCTTTGTTTTGTTTTGTTTGAGTATCCAAATATAATATATTATTGATTAGTCAAGTGTTGCTTTTCGCTTGCACACGCTTGTCACTTTAGCTTCAAAATGAAGTCTTCAATATAAAAGTTAAATCACTTTCTCTTTCTGCTTCAATGAGTACTTTTACCGATCATTAAACATTTTATATATGCACGAGGGTAGTATATACGACTAAAATACATAAGTTACGTATGTTATTTTGTATCCGATTCAGTAATAAATAAGTTTGAATCGATGCCTACTTCATTCAGCTTTTAAAATTACATTATACATACTTGACATCATTTCCGTTTCATGTGGTTTTCAGTTTCCCCATCGGCACAGGTATAGCGGGCCAAGTTGCCAGTTCTGGGCAAGTTCTCAACATTCGTGATGCATATGCAGATGAGAGGTAAGGCTCAAACGCAAATACAAAAAATAACAAAATAATGTAGGGAAAAGCATGGTAGGATCGGTTACTTCATGTTTAATTTCAGATTCAACCGTGCTGTTGATCAAATAACAGGATATCACACGAAATCTATACTTTGCATGCCCGTTTTTATACGTTCCACTGTGATTGGAGTTGTTCAAATGGTAAACAAGAGGTCGGGGACGTTTTCACAAGAGGATGAGGAAGCCTTCCAAACTTTTGCCGTTTATTGTGGACTTGCACTGCACCATGCAAAACTTTATGACAAGATCCGTCGTTCCGAACAAAAGTTCAAAGTGGCACTCGAAGTTTTGTCATATCATAACACTTGCAATGAAGATGAATTTGAAAAGTTCAAAGCTGTCGGTATTCCACACACTGTAATTGGACTGGATGAGTATGTCAAAAACCTTTTTTCCTCAATAATAACAATAATATTATATTATTTAGTGCAACTATTTTATGTATTATCTACAGTAAAAGTAGTAACTATCATCTCACTTTGAGTAAGAAAGAAGGGTACTCCATTTTTTTCAGAAACAATGCAAAAAAATAAATATATATATATTGTAGCGAATTGGAGCAAATAAAAATAACAGTAATCGTAAATTTGCTGACAGTTTTCGTCTCGGTCTGTCAGAAAAGTGAAATTTTCCTCTAAAACCACATGAAAGTACTCAAGGGAAAGTAGACTAAACATTCTACTTCGTATATAATAGGAAATATATTACATTAACTTCATTTTATTATCAAGCTACAAAAGCTATAAGCCGTGATGAATTTTTATATCTTTATACAGCTTTTGTTCCATGTTATAAATGCGTCAGAGAAAGCAGGAACCACGAGTTGTTTGTTTGTTAATTTCGCGTTTCTCCTTGTCGTAATCAGTTATTAAAGTCTTCCTAATGGCTCTATCTGTACTTCATGTTAGTATTTTTTTCATAGTTAAATCCCATTGGAGCCCACTTTTGCGAAAACCAAAACTATAAGAGAGATAAATACATAAATACCTATATACTTAGGTTTCTTTTGATAAACTTTCTCCGTAAAGTATTAGTGTAAAAATACGACTGTGTGGAAAAAGAAAAGTTTTTGCGTAGAGAGTGTAGGTCGACTTGAAGTAGTGTGGAAATAAATTCAGTTTAATGAGCTGATAAATTTGATTACTTAAAGATGATAAGAAGAGTATTTATTTTTTGGCTGTTTTTAGTTATTACTTTGTGCCAATGTCCGTGGATGACAATCAAAAGGTTCATTATGCACTTTACATGTTTATCGACCTTTTTGGACTAGTTCGTTTTGATATGGATGAGTTGTACCGATTTGTGCTGACTGTGAGAAAGAATTATCGACGTGTTCCATGTGAGTAGAATAATATGTTTACTGCGTGATATAAATAGATAAGTTCGGTAGTTAATAGGTATGTATTTATGATTTTAATCCCATTAGATCACAACTGGCAGCACGGATTCGCAGGTAATTAAAAAGAAATAATTTTACAACTACTACCAAATAAATATATATATATATATATTTGTTCACATGAAAATGTAGTTTAAATACATATACCTACATATATTATGTTTTATGTAGTCATATTTATGATTCATCATGATGTATTTATCTTCTTATAGTCGCTAATTCCATGTATTGCATCCTGAAGAAGAGTAGCGCTTTCAGGCCTCTGGAGGTATTAGAAGATTTAATAACTACATTAATTTCGCGTTTCTGATTTGGAATGCCTGGAGAAAATGTATGTAACTGAAATTGTTTCATTCAAAACTTTTTATTTGCAAATATGATTTATAAAGTGCCTCGCATTGTTCATCGGTTCCTTGTGCCACGACTTGGATCATCGTGGCCGAAATAATAAATTCATGAGTGATGTAGGCTCTCCATTGGCTGCCATTTATACTACCTCAACAATGGAACATCACCATTTTAATCAAACTGTTACTATTTTACAACAGGTTGTTATTCCATATATTATGATATATATTTATATTATGCATATGCATAGGTACATATACAAGCTTTAAATTACAAGATTTGAGAGTATATTTTATTTGTTTTCGAGTCAGGTATGTGTAGTATATAATGATGTGTTTGCTTTCTTCCAGCAATGCTACCTAAAAACGCAGAGTAAATACATGCTAATAATGATGAATGATCTAAAAATAAATTGGACTCAACAATTATTATACGCCGCGGGACGTTGGGTTTCCTATTTCCCAATGTTTGCATGAAAAATCAATAACCATTTCCCGAGGAGTTTATTCGTAATGGATTATTTTATGTTGATGAAAAGTAGAAACATGAGCAGTGTGCATGATAATAAATAGAAATTTTCTTGGAGTTGGAAGTATCACGTTCCGTGTAAATAAATACATGTACATGAACAGAAACAGAACAGGAACCATTTCAGTTTGCAATATGTTTGAATTTCCAGGTCGGCTTCTTGAGTGGAATATGTATGCCTTGTTACAATCTCTTGGAATGTCTAATCCCTGAATCAAAACCGCTTTTGGATGGCGTTCAACAGAACTTGGAAAGATGGAAGGGACTGGCAGATGAACAAACGGCAATAAAAGAGACCGCCGAGGCCGAGTTGAAAGCTGCGTCTGAGAAGCAGGAGGAGGAGGATGAGGAGAAAAGTCCAACAAAAGCGATAAATGGAGAAGCCCAACAAAACGGGACGTCAGATTCAACTCCCACTGACGCTGAAAAAATTTCACCCAAGAAATCCATTCAGAGACAAGCATCTTTAACTGTACCTGTAAATCAAGCGAATACTGATAGTGATCCTAGTAAACCGAAATAAAATACATACAAAATGATTTTATTTATCTTTATGATAATAATAGACAAAATACAAAATAAAATTTACTTTCCGCGATGCAATGACAATGAAAAGTAATAAAAAATACGTAATGCCAATAAGTCGCATGTATATAAAATCATAGGTTATTTTTT
>JAITYZ010003503.1:0-17554 GCA_027744595.1 Paronellides praefectus | reverse complement strand
GGTATATATACTTGCATGCACATTCAAATTCATGCATTAAACATGTATAGGTACCTATTCTTTGAAACTCCACAGCACGCACACGTACACATAGATGCATGCTTAATATGCTATAATGATAGTAATAACAATACATCCTCGTCTCCCCTTTGCGCCACCGCTGACAAAAAATATATTACAATGACTGCCGCTGTGTCTGTGTGAAGTCAAAATAGTGGAAGGAATACCATAAAAGGATATTATGAATAAATTTGATAACAATAAAATTTTTGAGCAATTTTAAATGAGAGATAGCGAGAGGGAAAACACAGAGAGAGAGATTCTTTGCATCAGAGACCAATCGGAGGGGACGGGACTATTTTTTTTTGTTTATTTCAGAAAGATACATAGACATTCCTCACTTGTCCTTGTTGAAAATTGGACGAGTGATTGCACAGGAAGATTGAAGTGAGCAGCTGAAAGTGGTGATGATGAGGATGAGCATAAGTGTGTTGGAAAAAGATAGGCACATAGAAAAATATATATTTTTGAGGCAGATTTGAAGAATAAGAAGGGAAGAGAGAGAGAGTAAGATTGAGCCTTTTTGTTGCCCCACTGTCTTTTAAACGTCCATCCTTTGTCTGGTGATGACGACGAGGAGAATGATGATCATGAAGGTAGTGGTAATAGATGTAGCAAGATTTTGGAGAACAAGTTTAAAAAAAAGTATATATGTATGTATATATGTGCGCAAAATGTATGGTATACAGATGGATAGATGGGAAGAGAGAAAGAGAATTTGTTGAAGAGGAAGAAGACGAGTCAACAAAAGAAAAAGACAGAGAAAGCAAGATAGGCTGTTGTAGTGAGAGTGAGCCTGAGTTGTTGTGGAAAAGGAAAATTCCTCGAGTGTCAGGAAACTCGTTGGAATTTTTGAAGGAGATGGGAGAAAAGAGAGAGAGAGAGAGGAAGCGCTCTCATATCTACATACTTGCTTTCTTAGCAGAACAAGAGCAGTAGTAGTAGTCGAAGAAGAAGAACAAGTACAAGTAGTAGCCAGTCAGTCTCACACTGACTTTCCCTCTTTTCGTCTTCTCCTTTCTGATCTGAATCTCAAAATGATGGAAATGTGAAAAAGCGAGTAAAAAAGAGAAAGAGAGAAAGGGAATGGAAGAATAAGGACAACGAAAAGTTTTTTTTTCTATTTCCTCTTCATTGCCATCATACTCATCTCATCTCACCGTCATGTGTTGGGTTCGCAATGAGAGAGAGAGAGAGGCCAACTTTTAAAACTTTCTGTTTTTTCTCTCTATCTTCTTTACTCATTCCGCCTCTAGATTATATACTACTGCTATCGGCACAGTTAAATATCTCAACTTTGCCTTGTGTCCTCTTTCTTCTTCACAAAGCAACAACACTACTTTGCGAGGGAGAGTGTGTGTGTGAATACATGTGTGTATATATATAATATATAGAGAGTCAAGACAAGTCCAAAGTTTTGGTTTCCTTCCTTAAAGCTAGCCGTCTAGAAGACCAAGTTATCACCAAATACGAAAAAAAAATATATAAATGAAAAAAAAACTATCCCTTCAAATTAGAGAGATTGCTCCGACAAGGAAACTACATATGGACATGGAACATATGCACTACAGTGTACACTTTGAGTTTTTGGTCTCTCATCACAAGACAGAGAAAAGGAGTGCACACAACCAGAAAAAAAGTAGAGAGGAGGAAGGAGGAGGAGGTGAACGAGGAAGTGAGTGGGAGCGGGCGGGCGGTGTATATGCGTTGACTTGTCGGTGTGTACTTTTTTGGTGGTGGTGGGTCTAGTGTGGTGGTGTGGTCACACAAAAAAGTATAATAATAAATATATATGCACGTGTCTCATATAAGAAGAGCATGATAAGGAAGGGAAAAAACTTGAACTTTTTCAACTAAAAAAATCGTACAAAAAAGTCAACTTCCATTTTCCACACACAAAACAAACTAGCTCTTTTTTATTATTATAACTGTATGAAAAAGTTGTTGAAAAACTGAGAAGGAAAAGAGAGGAAGAAGAAAGAAAAACTCTGGAAGCATTTTGTTAAATACCACCACCACCTTCTTCGCAAGTTAGCGAAAGAGAGAGAGAGTACGAGTTTAAGTAAACTAGCCCAACACTACTTGCTTGCAGCACATTGCTATATGACTTCTCACTGATGAAGCAAGCAGGGGGAAAAGGAGGAAACTGCTGACATGACAAAAATCACTCAACCATTTTTTCATCATTTTCATCAAGAGAACAGGACACGGGCTGGACTCTATCCACAAAACTAGAGTATACCTAGCTGTATATTTAACAAGCCTTGTTACCGCTGCTACCACCACTGCCTATAGTCAAGAGAGCGAAAGAAAGAGTAGGTCATCATAATAATTCCAAGTGAAACTCCAAGTTCATTTTCAACTTGATCGAGTGTAAAACATGACTGCACAAAAAGCATACCACACATAGTCCCAATACTAAACTATACAAAAGTCAAGTAAACATATATAGCGATATGGAAAGAATATCGTTAAAAAAATAAATCATGATGACAAGAAAAACATTGCCGATATTTGTTTTTCAGGGAGCCAGAGAAAGTCCACCAAAAAATAGAAACTATGTGGAATATGTAGATATGTATATCAAAAAAAATATTTTTTTTGCACGGGCAGTCAACTATTGAGCATCATTTTCTCCGATGAATTTATATTATTATGAGAGGGAGGAAAGGAAAGAAGAGGAAGGGAAAAAGAACAAAAAAAAGTTGCTTAACAAGCAAGTCAAGTCAACACACACATACAAACAAAACTTTCTTTTTTTATTTGGATTATTCCAGTGAAGCTGAAATATAAGGAAAGAATCCGTATCCTGTACCCAGACGCTGGGTCCCAGAGTCTCTCTGTCGTCGTCGTCAAAATGACTCTTTTCCTCTTGTGTTTTCATCTCGGATGTTTGCAATGAACTCTTGTGTCCTCCTCCGCATCATATGAATGTATACCAATAGGATACATCAGCCAAAAGAAGAAGAAGACATAATAATAATTCAAAAAGGAAGAAGAAGAAGAGGAGCAAGATGAAAGCTAAAAGTGAATGTGTATTTTTTTGGCACAAATAAAGTAGTAACCTGAATAGGCAAAGTGGATAGTACATCAAGCGAAGAGGAAAAAAGAGAAACTTTCTATTTGAATTGTTAATAGTTTTGGGTTTTCCCTTTTTTTACTTTGTCTGCTTCTTCTTGTACTTTTTTAAGAAACTGGATATACACAATTTTCCCAGATTTTTTTTTAACTATTTCTCTCTTTTCTCTTTCACAAAATAATAATAATAATAATAAAATGGCGGCAGCAAGACAAAAAAAGAGAGAGAAAACAGAGAGAAGATGTTTTACATCTTATCTTTCCCATAAAAAAGGGGAAAAAAGTTTCTTTTTTTTCATCCTGTACAATTTTTTTTACGGACAACATAATATAAGAAAGAACAAATATATTCGGGGTCCTGGATGGCTAAACTGCAGCCACTCTTGTTGCAATAGAAGATGGGAAAAATTACCGTATATTGTATGTTTATCAGCAAGTTTATACAATTTTTTTAAAGCTTTTAAATACAGAGTACACACATATATAAGTATAAGTTTCGTTTTATATTTTTATTTTTGTAATAAGAGGTTCGTAGAAAAAAAATATCTTCTACTTCTGCCGCCGCCGTTTGTTTTATTTTTTGTCTGTTTTCTCTCTCTTTTCTTTCTGTATTGTAGCCATATATCTTGTGATTGTCTTGGATTTTTTTCTTCTTCTATGAGTGTGTGTGCATGTGTGTGTGTCTAGTCATTCGGCGTTGTTTACGCTGTTTTACACAAGGATTCCCTGTGATATCATATTGCTGCTTCATAAAAGGTAAAACTACCTATACACCATGTGATATGTAGTAGCTCACTACTGTGTGTAGTTGTACTACGAGCTATGTGTATAACCTTGTTGAAGCGTTGAAGAACAAAAGGAGAGAAGCAGTACAACTTTTTATCTGGATGATAACAACACATGGAGTTGGAGTAAAGTAGTAAATAGAGGAGCTGAAATGCTGTTTCTCTTTATGTGTATCTGTATGTGTGTATGTGTGTGTGGTGCACGTAGATGCTAAGGACACACGTAGCAATATTATTTTTTTGATAGGGGAGATATTTCACTGTGGGGACTATTTCCTAACGATTTTCAAACCGAAATGGAAAGAGAGTGTGGAAGGATGTAGTGCATAGGTACATGTGGCCATATAACAAAACATTCATAGTTCGCTAGCTTTCCCATCTCTCTCTCTCTTTTTATGACAGTGAAGGAGCGACAAGAAAGAAAATTCGACAAAGGAAAAAAGAAAGAGGGAATCCACACCAGTGCATTGCCGCGCTGCACGTACAGACACAAGACACATAACCAGGGAGAGGAGAAATTGTCACTGGCCGCAAAAGTGCCGAGAGAAAATCTTTTCATTTCATTGAAAAAAAGGAATGGAAGAAAAAGGGAAAAATTATAAAAGAAAGGAGGAGTAGCAGAGCAGAGCATCAGTGGGAGCAAAGCAAAAAGAGAAAGTCATGATGATGATGATGGTGGCAATGGTGGTGGTGGAAGGATGCATGAGGCTCATGCTTTGTATTATTTACGGGATTGTATAAGAGAGAAAATATTGTATGAAAATTGCTACTATACTATACCCAGGGCATAAAATATAAGTGCATATAAACATTCATATACGTTTTTATATGGTATATATAAATTTATAGCAATGTGCTTGTTGTATAATATTTTGAGAGTGTGTGCCGTCTTTATTCCACATGTCGACTCAACTTTACTTCTTTTCCTTTCTCTCTTTTTTCAATGCAATCGAACAAGAAAGTGTTTTTTTTTCTTGCTGCGCGCTCCTCTACAGACCTTTTTATTTTTTCTTCTTTTGATGACGACGACAAGGAAGAAGAACAAGTAGAAGAAGAACACAACGTCGTCGTTTTCGTCCCAGTAAGCCAAGCCAACAAAAAGTTTTTTCTCTCTCTCACCCTAACTGTCTCTCCTATTTGTGGAAAGTACAATCACCACCAAATATATATACTTTTTTTTATTTTGTATGCTGCTGGGCTTATACGTGTTGTTGTATAAGTTGTGTGAGAAAAAAATGCGTACAAAGCAGCATTTTAGTAAACACTTTGCATTGCATCGTGGGAGTAAATAGAAAGAGAGATAGAGACGCTTCCTCGAATATTTTCTCTTTTTTTCCCAGACTTTTATATTTTCAAGTCATTAGAGTTTGAAAAGAGATGGAAGAAAACAGCAAAAAATGAGTGGGTTCTAATGGGCTGTATTCATTCTTCCGTCGCCTCTCACACTCTCTCTCTCTCTGTCACAACACCAAACCAAAAACTCAACCATCGCCTTCATCATTATTGCTTTTCATATAAAAATAAATACGTTTAAAATTTTGTATCATTACCATCAACACAAAGTGTCGTCTTTTCCCCAAGTCAACCAATTTCCAAAGAGATCATTTTCATTTAGCAGCAAATAATGGGAGCAGTAATAAATGGAGAAAGGATGGAAATGAAGCGCAAAAAAAATAAAGATGGCGAACGGAAAATGCAAAACTTTGTATTTTCCGTTCATTTATTTTTTTCATCAATATTAACAGTTTTAATACTCGGCGAAAGTATAATAATGATAATGACATTAATAATAATAACATTTAACAATTTTTTTTAAAGAAATCAATTGACTATTTTTCTCGCTAAAAATATACGCTTATGTAGCAAACCAACTAACGAGCATAATATTCTAAAAATGTAAGTTTGAAGAGTACTATTACAGCACTTTGCAAGCAAATGTTTGAGAGGAACATTCAAAAAGAAAAAAAAAGGATTTTCCTTCGTTGTAGTGGTTTTTGATTATTGCTCCTGATAAGAAATTACTTTCTTTTTTCCCCTTTGCATTTACAGTTTGAAGCTGGCGCTTACACTCAAGATAGATATTTTGCTGTAGCTGGGCTGATATTGCTGCTGTTGCCATTATTATTACACAACTATCCTTCGTCTTGATGCTGTTGTTGTTGTTGGGGAGAAATAAAAAAGATAGGTTCTTTTATAAGCAAAAAATATGACAAGAGAAAAAAGTAGCAATTGGAACAACAACAACAAGAAGAACATCAGAACAACTGAGAAAAAAAATATACGAGGAGAAAAGGACGACGAACAACGAGGTAATAATAATGGAGAGAGAAAAGACGACAAGGACAACATGAAGAACAACAAACAAGTACACAAGTTGCATTTTTTGGTCTCCCTCATGCCCCCATCCATACACCACCACCACGACGCACATTCAATTCACACACACATATAAATACAAGTAGAAAGTGTGTGTCTTGTGATACGAGACTTGTTCACCAAGGAAAAAAAATACACCAAGAAAGAAATAAAATGGCTCGTGGCTTTATACTACTATAATAGTAAGTAGTAGAGTTGTAGCAAAAGCATTGTTGTTCTTTTCTTGTTTTGTTTTGCTACTCTGATCTCTCCCGTTGTAGAAATAGTAACATGCTTCATTTTCTTTTTCTTTCCCTACTCAAAAAAATATTATGTTGGTTGGTGATGGTAGCTGCTTTCGGAGCACTGTAGTATGTAGCAGCAGCAAAAAAACTAAAACCTTCTTTTTTCTTTTTTTCCTAATTTTTTCTTCTTAAGAAATGTACCAAGGAGCCCAGCAGCAGCAGCAGCAGTAGCAAAAAAATAAAAGTTGCTGGGTTTATAATATGGTGTAATATAAGCAAAAGTGAGGGAATTGTTGTTGTTGTTTTTTCTTTCGTTTTTTTGTGACGACGACGAGGACGACGACCATGATGGTATGAGTTTCAAACCAAGTTTTTATTCCAGTTCCGGCAATTACTTTTATCTTGCTTTGCCAACTAGACTGAAAAATATTATACACGACGAAGAAGAACAAGAAAAAACAGCCTTGTTTGCTATATGTACCTATTATACACATGATATGTACATATGTATATTCATATGTAGCAAATATGCGACAAAATAACAACTTGAGCTTTTTTGTATTGTCGACTTTGGGAAAAATGGATAATAATATTACGAGTCCCATAGTCCCAAAAAAATATAAAAATGTAAGAGGAAAATAAAAGGAATTACACAGAAAAAATAAATAAACCAACAGGCACAAAAATAAGAGAGCAAGCAGTTTATTCAAGTATGATGATGGTCATACTTTTCCTTCCTTGTTAAGTTTAATGGAGAAAAAAGTGTACCAGAGGACGGGCAGAGGTATATAAAAAATATACACACAAAAATATGTATATATATTTTTGTACAAAAAATGTGAAGAAAGAAAATAAAAATGCAACTCTGAATTTTTTGGGCGATTCCCACACATCCACACAGAGAATCCCCTTTACTATTAAAAGGCTCACTCACTACATAAATATTTGTATTTACATTCATTTATTTACTTTTGCCAAGAAGAAAAAGGAAAGTGAAAATAATAATGCGGGGGCGGAGAAATTTATTTATATATTTATTTGGAAGAAAAAGAAAGAGTTTGGGATTCAAAGGCGATCCCGATCAGGGAGCAGTAGTAGAGTGTGTTTACAAATGAGCAAAATTTGTGTTGCTGTTTGTGTGTGTGCCCATCAACTGGGTGCACTACTCCATAAATAAAATTGGCATCTTGTCCACTATACACAGAATTACATGCAAAATGTTCGTGCTTACAAGCAATATTATTTATTCACCACCACAGCATTTATCCAAAAGAAAAGAAATGTGCCATGTTACCAACTTGCTACTTAATGACCACAAAGTTTCAGGTTTTCCTCTGAACTTTATGCAAAAAAATAGACCGCCTTCTTAAGCCCTTGTCTCATGACATGTCCCCTTGTTTTCATTTATTTATTTTGTTTTCTCCACCTCATAAAATAAACTTTTTAAAAATGAAAAGGAAATAACCGTTTCCTTTCATTGCCTAAAAAGTCCTTATTGTTCACAAATCCTTCTTTCTGCATTTGGGCAGGTCTAAGCATGTCAAATAGCCGGTAACACACGGTAATTCTTCTTGTTTTAAAGAAGGAATTTATTATGCGCTTGTTTTTTATTGAAAATATTTCTGATAATTTACTACACAAAATAACAATAATACTTTGCATGGTTTATATGTGTTTGTTTTCATGTTTGTGTATTCATTAAATTTTATGAAACAGGTGAGTATTTGGCTGCAGAATGAATATTTACTCGCCAAAAAAACAAAAGCATTAAAACATCATGTCGCGCTCGGTGGTATAGTGGTGTGGTGTGACATGACGGATGTGTGAACAAAAGAGAAGCAATATATACAGCTGCTTTACTGGTGATGAGAACAGCGACAAAATTAAGGGCAAAATATTATGATTATTAATAATATTAATAATAATAATAATAATTGCACGAAGGGGATTGAATTCATCATGTTTATTTTGTGTGGCTTGTGTGTGTGTGTGTCTCCACATGTGTAAGTTCCATTCACAAACCTTCTATTTTACAACAACCACCATCACTTTTTCATAGAAGAAGAGGGTATGAGAGAGAGAGAGAAAGGCTGTCGTACACTCTCACCTGGATAGTTGGACACATGTATAATATTTGTTTCTGTAGAGAGAAGCCAGTGACTCGAGTAGCAGCGGGAGTGTGGTTGATAGTTAGCTAGGTACAAATTCTTCCTCCCCGACTGCTCACAGAGAATGTGAAAAAGTGAAAATCCATTTAAAATAAAATATGTGCATATGTAAAAAATGTGGCGGTGATGATGATGATGATGGTACATGATGGCTGGAGTGCAGCTTTTATCAAAAACTTTTTATCTTTTTTATTACAGATTACTACTTACAATATTCCCTTTTTGTAGAGGGAACCACGTTTTCTGATGATGACTTGACTCGAAAAAACTTGAGACTCCATGTGTGTGAGTGTGAATATAGTAGATTATCATGTGGTACTGCTCCAGTAGAAATAACAAGTGAGTTTTTCTAATGTCTGGAAAGTGAGAGTACACCAAAAAAAAATAGCTCCCATAATAATACCACCTATTAATGGGAGTACATATAGGAAATAGGAAATGGAAGGGGAAGTCACAAAGAAAAGCATTAAAAAATATTCCAATGCCCATGCCTACTAACATGGCCTAGTCTCTTCTGGCCTCCCACCGCCAAAAAAAATCCTTTCTAAAAAAATACTACCTATTCTTCTTATTTTTTTCTAAAAAAAAAGCTTTCACATGGATGTATACATGTATGTATGACATGCATATTATTATATTCTAATACATTTCCAGATAGATTGCATATTAAATTGCATTTTGGTAGCAGAATAGTAGTAACCGTCACCATTATCATCATCAGCGAGTATTAGTGGTGGTTGTAGTACTGTTGTTATTATTATTACTATTATGAAGTTGATGTCATGTCATGTCATGTCATATGTACGTATGTATGCCTGTATAGCTCTGTATCATGTGATATCATCCATAAATAGTGGAATTTTTTTTTCTCTCCACATTACAATATCCACTTTGGCAACACAACCATACAGAGCTACATGTGTGTGTTTTTTTGTCTGTGAGTACATGCTCGTGCTATGCTCTGGTTACTCTATGTGGCGTACATACACTACTACATCCAATCTATCCATGATTTCCTCACACTTTCATTTTTATTTCTCTGTTCAAAAAACACAAGTCGTTGTGCTACTACAACTACTACAGTAGTAATGGAATATACTTTTTTTTCTGGTGTGGTTTCGTTTCTTTTCCTATGCAGTCATGTTGTAAGTATGGAACATGGGGGGAAGGAGAGAGAGAGTGAGAGGAAGAAAAAAAGGAAATGGAATGAGTTTAGAAGAATCTGGTTTCCCTGGCGTTTATGGGCCATTCCGAGGGTGGATAATTGGGACCCACTGCTGACTTTGAATTACTTTTATCCATGCAATGCTCCTCAAAAAAAGAAAGAGAAATGTATTGCTGGTAGTGATGGTGGTGGTAGTGGTGTTTGCCTAGATTCAAGCAATCTATACATGCATACTACATTATATATAAGCAATATGCATGCATATGGCTAGGAAATGGAAGGAATAATAGATTGTTTGTGAATATTATTTTTTTGGTATAGTGTGAGAGAGTATAAAGTACAAAGCTCCATTATTATTACTACACTTTTTGGTTTGCTCGTCGTCGTTGTTGTTGTTGTTGTTTGTGGGAGAGTCTCAAAAGTAAAAAAGTATTGTATCATCATCACCAACACTGCTACAACAGCGGCATGTCCCACTACTTTTTCTCCAAAAGATTGTAAAAAATGTAGTGCATGCAGAGAGGTAGAGTGCTCGTGTGCAATACACATTTTCATATTTTTTTTCTCTCTTCTTCTTCTTCTTCGTTCTTCTTTTGCATCGTGTTATATATTACTTTTGCTACCAGTAGTTGTTGTTGTAGAAGCAGGTAAAGAATAGTAGA
The DNA here is from genome assembly GCA_027744595.1 of Paronellides praefectus. Classification (NCBI taxonomy): domain Eukaryota; kingdom Metazoa; phylum Arthropoda; class Collembola; order Entomobryomorpha; family Paronellidae; genus Paronellides; species Paronellides praefectus. The sequence goes on along the minus strand of JAITYZ010003503.1, from coordinate 7,036 downwards.
GTCTTACAACAGCACAACTTATAACACCGCCACCAACACTCACGTTACTTATTATACTCCCATTCCCTTGCCTTTTCTGCCGCGCCGGTTTACTTTCTGACCCGGGAAACTGCAACAACTTTTTGCCTTTTTTGATGGCGTCATTACATAAACTCTGAGAACACATATGACTATTATGATGACTATGTATATAAGCTAGACTCACACCATCACTACTACTATCACCACTACCACCACAACTACCCATAGGAATAAGGCTGACAAAAAAAAATTGGATGACTGGAGACTATAAAGTATAGAGACTCTGCGAGTGACCGACTTTTTAAAAAGGCACACAGTCAGGAAATGAATGAGCAGCAGCGGTGAAGGTAGCATTATTATTACAAGAACATGAGGATGATGATGATGATTATGATGATCATCATCATCATTTTAAAAAATGACCACATTCCAGAAACAGAATTGTAAGTTGACATGATGATGTAGTAAAGTATCCTTTTTATGCCTTGTTTTGTTGCTTGGCAATGGGTTATCCGAAATGAATAACATCATGTTTTACTTGTGTGCTTACATGCAACAAAACAAACGAACAACATTACATGATCATCTCCACCACCATGAACATCATATCATCATCATCAAGTTATGATGACCATACAAGGCTAACATGACCAAAAAAAATACAAAGTTTTGGAACAAGAGGGAGAAATGGATGCTCATTTTGTAAATGGCATGGCTTATGTTGATGATGAGATGTGGTCGTTGTTTGCTGGCCTTCCTTTTTGGGCTTTTTACTCTCTCTCGCTCTCTTGTTTGTCGGTTTTTTATTGTGAGCGTTGCTATTTTACCACTACTCCTCTCTGCCTGTTTGCGGTCCAAAAGGAACAACTATTTCTGGTGAGGAGCAGCAGCAGCAAAGGAATTGATAACCCTTTGAGAAAAGCAATAATCTAAAATGAGTAAATGTGGTGGAGGTTGGAGAAATATTTTACAGATTCAAATTTCCATACAAGGTCGGTTGGATAGTGTTCGTGTAGCCCTGTTCCCATTTTAATTCTGCCAAGTGTCCATAATATTCATCCATCCATTTTCTCTTCTCATTCATTCATCATCATCAAATAAATACATTTATGTAAGCCAGCAATGGCGAAAAGATTAAGAATTTGACAAATGAAATTTGAAAGGAAACAAAAAAGGAACCACATCCGAATACTGTAGTGTAGGTGTATGTGCGCACCGATCTGTAAATGTAATGTGTGGTATGGTACAAAACACAAACACACAAGATCATAGATACAAACAGGATTTTCGCGTTCCACCGTGGAATAATATTCCTGGTGTGGATGTGGAAGGAATAATGGGTTTGTGTATATTTATGTGTTTGTGCGGACTCTGCGACCTGAGTTGTTGTTGTGATGTAAAAGAGGAGCACCGACCGACACACCACACCACAAAAACCCCTTTGCGTCTCCCTGTCCATTCCATTAGGGAAATGAAAGTCAATTTAGGTAAGTAAAGTATCACAATAACAACAACGAATAGAACAACAGTAAGGAAATCCGCTTTTTGCTCCTTTTCCTCTCGCTCTCACTCTCTCTCCTACCAACCAACAAAAACAGAATTTTCGCACCAAATTTCACGGTGGGTGATGACTATGACAAGATGATCATCATGATCATCATCCTAGTCATAGTCATGATTATATTCTTCTTTATTCTCCATCAGTAAAAGAGTGAGAGCGAGCGAGAAAGAGAGTGGAAAAGGAGAAGAGAGCAACAAAAACAGTAGAAAATATTACGGCACAAGGATAGATGAGAGTTTTTTTCCTGCTATTCTCACTTCTCCGCTCTTTATTATCCCATTCTCTTATGCAGAGACACAAAAAGCGCACAAAAAAAGTTAAAGAGACTACCATGCTTTCATATGTCTGTGCAGCACCTACGCCTCCTTCACATCTCTTCCTTTGCCTATCTCTCTCTTTCCCTCCCTCTCTCTCTCTCCACAAAGTTGAGTTGAGTTGACGACCACGATCATCTCCTTTTCATGGCGTTGACACTACCCGTTGCTTTTTTTGTCATCATCATTCCACGAGACTACTTTTTTCGCACAGTTTTATACTGCTCTTCTCTCTCTCTCTGTTCTTCTTCCCATTACTACGATTATTATTGCTTTACTCCCACAAACGCACACACACACCATACTACTAACAAGACAATTCCCATTTTCCACTACAACGAGGGAAAAATAGCCATGAAACTCGGAGATGAAATCCCACTTTAACTGCTTGTTCGACTACTATGAAAACAACTGTCCAGACAACTCCACACAGTAGTACACTTTTACACACACACACACATTTTTATTATCATCGTTACCATTACAACTATTATTACGCAACAGCCGCATTATTACACACACACAAAAATAAATATACAGAGAGACAAGAAGTCGTCATTGCAATTCTCTGACTCTCTCTCTCTTCTTGTCTAAAAAAAGCAACAGGATTGTTAAACCCATCATCATAATAATAATGATATTACATAACACCATGTTCATCTTATCTTGTTATTATTACAATATAGCTTTTCATCAGTCTTACTTCATGTCATATTAGCAACATGCGCATCGTATAAAATACCCTCTATATAATCATCAATGTTTCATAATAACAAGGATAACAACTGCCACACACACACAAATATAATATAATATTGTACAAGCATAATCACCACCATCAAAAGTATACATTTTTAACGACAGTATTTTTTTGTCCAATTTCAGCTTATTTTCTGTATTTCACTTATTAAACGCCACTTACTTTTCTTCTTCTTTTTTTGAAGTATTGTAATAAAAAAATGCACTTCTTGTCTTATGTCCTATCTTTCCTTAATTTTGGTACCGTATTATTTTTTTATTTTCTTTGTCATGGATTTACACCAATAAAAAATGGTTGTTCTTGTAAATGAGTGTATGTTGTAGTATAATAGGTAGTTAAAGAGACAAGTAAAGGAGGAAATACGAGAAACGCATTATCATCATCATCACCATTTTGACGAGGATGGGTCGTCGTCACAAATAATGACAACGAGGACCATGATCATGAACATGAGCATCATTCCAAATGATGTCAATGATCCAATTGTTATTACCGTCATTTTTCCTTACGTGCACACCACCACCACCGTAAACTTGACTCTCTCTTTCTTTCGCTTTCCATTTCATCTTCTCATTCATGACGCTAATCATGGTCGTCTTTTACGACAATTTTTTTTCTGGCTCAGTTTTGTTTCTTATGTACTCCTTTTCCCTGCCAAACGTTTTTTCCCCTGTGTGGCTGTGTTGGACAAGTGTGTGTAGTACATTATTGACCGTGACAAAAGTCAAGGCAAGTGATCCGCTACAAATATACAGTAAAGTAAACTAATAAGCCAAGAAAAAAATACTACTACTGCTCACACACTGAACCAATTTGCTTGGTACAGTAATTCTTTTGATTTTTTTCTTCTTCTTCTGTGGTATGTCGGGTAATTAGAAACACACATCCATACCCATACATTCAAAAGAGGGTAGAGCAAGAAGCGGTTATAGTAGACAAATGGGAAATTACCAATCGCTTAAAAAATTGAGTACAAGAAAAAAAGGAGGAGAAAGAAGAAGGAGAAGCATATAATAATGTATTTTTCTTGGGAGTTTATTTCTTTTTTTTTTGTGAGTAGAAGATTGTGTAACGGTTCGTTGTAAAAGAAGTAATACAATTTGGGAATGGTCGAGGCCGCTCCCAATCATAGTCCCGAGTACTCACTCTCAGTCAATTAGCCATTGCAGAGGATATACACATACTAATACATCAATATATATTTCTATGCCATATGCCTTATTTATTTCTTTGCACTATATATATTTTTTTTGAAGGAGAAGGGACAAAACCAAACCACATAAATTGTTATTTACCTATATATATTATTGATGTATATGGATTACTGTTAGCATGTATACCACCATGTATACTGTATATACATGTTGTGAGAACTCATCCATTTATATTTATTTTTCTCATGTTTCACTTTATCTTTTTCTGTGATACGGGTCGCAAGAAAAAGAAGAAGGGAACAATTTGGATATTTTGTTTTCTTCCTCTTATTTTTTTTTTAAAGAATCGCTTGCTCTTTCTCTCTCTCTGTCTTTCTTCTTGTGGTATTTTTCCTGGCTGTTGTGGAATGATGTTGTCGACGAGGACGAAGAGGATTGTTGGATAAGGTAAAGATATTGCAAATGGACCGAACCGATAAATTGTGCGTAACATCATCAGAAGGAGAAGAAGAAGAAGAGGAGAAGGAGGAAGAAAGACGGGAAGAGCCAACTGACTCTATCTTGACAGTGCGCCTCTTCCCCTCCCCCTTGAAACCAGCCTTCCGAGCAGTAATTCTCTCGGTATCTCTCTGCCTGCCAACCAGCCAGTCTGCCTCTTAAATATATATTTCTTATACATTCTGCCATCACCATATCTCTGTCTACTTCCCCCATATATCTTATTAAAAAGGGAAAAGGGAGGTTAGCTTATTTCGTTTTTTTTCTCTTGCTTCTTAAAAAAATACGGTTGCATTTGACTCGTGCCACCATGTCATGGCAGTGGTAGCAGCAGCAGAGGAGCACTATATACGCAATGTACACTGTATGTATGTACGTGTTATGTGTGCAGCTCTCAGCTGAAGCCAGTCAAGAAAATATGTAGATATTTCCATGGGCTCCTCTTTTTTCCCTTTCATGGAGGAGTTGTGCATAAATCACGACATTGTAATGTAAGAAAGCATAACATATAACACCACCACCATCGCCACACACTGAAAACGAGATGGGAGTTTTTTTCAGTTTTGTGTGGAGGAAGAAGAATAAGAAGAAGGGAAAAAACACTAAACCTTGGTATGGTTTTTGGCTTTTCTTGTGAGCGAGTCAAGGAGAGGGAGACAAGTTGTTGTTGTTGCAAAAGAGGAAAAAAAATCCAACCCAACCCAAAACCCAACCAACCAAGCCTTCTCTTTACCATTTTCACAGACTTTCGCTTTCTCTCTCTCTCTCTCTTTCTCTCTTGCCACAGCACAAGAAGAAGAATACGAAGAAGGAGAAAAAAACTTATCTGGCTGTCTTGCTTGCTGCGTGCAGTTTGTTTCGCTTGGACTGTTTGCTATTTATTATCGTTCAAGCTAAAAATCTGCATTCATTTCTTTTTTCTTTTCAGAAAACTTGGTTGCATGTGGAGGCGGTCGTCGTTCTTTTTTTCTTCCTTTTTTTACTCTTTAGTCCCTGGTCTCTATTCATCTGCCTGCCTGCCTTGTGTATGTATTTGTGTGCACGAAGGCAGGCATGTAATCTTTTTGTACTGGACGGAGAGAGAGAGAGAGAAAAAGGAAAATGAGGAGGAAATGAGATTTCACCTTGTCTCCCTCCTTCTCTCATACTTTATTATTTTCTTCCTTCTTCTTCTCTGTCCATGCCTGTATTTGTGTGTGTGTCTGCGAGCTTTCTCATTTTTATTTCTTTTTTTCCCTCCTGCCCTTGTCGTGCCTTTTTACCTTTTTGCAATACTTTCTTGTTCGTCTTCTTTTGTTTTCCTTTCATGCTATCACACACACTCACAGTCAGATACTTTTTTATACAAACTAATAACACTAAAAACTTGTTCAGACGCCTACATCACCACTCAGATTTTTCTTCTTCTTTTCTTCTTGCATTACCATCAATAAAGGTTTTTTTATTCTATTTAGACAAAATATATATACCATATATTTATATGTGTACACACAAACAACAACAAGAGGAGAAGAAGAAAAGTTTCATTTAAAGGAAGAAAAAAAGTTTTCAAATAAACTTTTTTTCTTAAAAAAAAGAAGAGTAAACGGAAATCACAAGACGAGGCACATGGTAGTATCATCATCTTTATCATTATACAAGTTTTTCTTGCTTTCTTCATCACTCCCACACGGAGGAGGATGAGGACGGATGGACGAGAAGAGTGAGAGAGAGATACTGTCTGAAGGAAAGAGTAAAAAAGGTGGGCAAAATAGAAGAAGAAAAAAAAGTTGTGAGGAAAAGCAAATCAAAGCTTGAGGATGATGATGTGGATGGTTTTGGTGGTTTTGTGGTGCTGATATGATTAAAAAAAATATCATAAAGAAATAACTTGGAAGAAAACATGAAAATGAATGGATGAGAAATGGGTGGAAAAAGTTGAAATTTTATCTTCGAAAGAAAGGAAAGGGAGAGAGAGCATCTTTGTCTCATTCTGCTTGTTTTTCATTCATAAACCATAATAACAAACTTTTTTTGTAGCGTTGTAAGATGGGACCGATTAAGATGGCCTATTTTTTTAAAAAAGATTAAGTTAAATAACTTATTATTATTTATTATTATGCGTCCTTTATCTACCATGGCTTTATTTACAATGCCGTCGTGAAAAGCTAGAATAAATTTGCTATTGTAAAGCTTCAATACTGTAAGTGTGTAAGGTTTACATGGTCCGAGTAAACAGACTGACATAAACCCATAATAAAGTATCGTACAGTGCTACTCCTCAAATAAAAGCTGTATAAAAGGAAGGAGTGAAAGTTGTGGAAGAAGAAGAAGATATAAAAAAAGAAGCCCGGTTCATAATGAGGACTCCAAGGACGAACAGTAATTTCCTATGCAGGCAGGCCAAAAAAAAGTTGTAATAAATTATAGACTATCGTGTATGTGTGTGTGTGCGTGTGTTGTGTGGTATGGAGGGAGGAGTAAACAGGAGGAAGACGAAGAAGACGACGACGACGATGATGATAATGTTTCTGGTGATAGGGGAAAAGAAAAGAGGAAGTTTTGACGGAAATGCGATGAGGATGGCAAGCAGAGATGGGTTTTAAAACGAAAAAATAAAATAAAAATACATTTATACATAAACAGCTTCCACAAGAAGACACCACCACAACAACACACCAAACTCTTTTTTTCCTGTGCTTGGTTTAAATATGATTTCCTACTTTTCCTCTAAAAAAAGTGAGTGAAT
>JAITYZ010003502.1:0-11907 GCA_027744595.1 Paronellides praefectus | reverse complement strand
CTTGGAGAAAAGGAAACAAGATAATATTTTTGCAGAAAAAAATCTGATGAAGGAAGAAAGAAGGGAAAAATTACAGGCTTATCATTTTACTACTATTGCCATTCGTCAACTTTATTGAAACAGATAAAAATGTATGTATATCGATTCAAAGCACTTTTCAACAGAAAACGGTATCAACACAAACAAAACGAATCTTGACTGTTTGTCAGACAATCTGCAAGTGACTTGTATGCAAAAATCACTAACACACAGACTCTGATTTTTTTGCAGATAATTTTGCTATCTCTGCTGACGCTTTGGACTGTGGACACAGTAAAATTATTCAACAGTTTTTAGCTTCCTTTTTTTATAAAATGCACCGTTCAAACACAGTCGCCATTCCGTCATCGAGATAATTTTTTTGTACCTTGCAAAATGTTAATTTTATGCGTAGACATCTTTTCTCGCGTAATCTTTTCCACTCGACGAAAAAAAATAAACTATTTTTTCGCAATAGTAATTGCCACTAAATCATACTTTAAACTCATTTTCTATGTATATTTAACTGCGAAAAAACTAACTTTATAATAATAATAAGTATACCTAATAACATATACCCAGTCAACAACCCGCTCACTACACAAACAGTACAATTTTTTTTCACCAAAAAAATTATGGTGATTTTTGTGATGATGATAATAATTTATTCTCTTTTTTGTGGCGATGATAATTGATATATGAGATGTGACGTTACGTGAGTAATACGCAATCAGAGCACCAAAAAAACTACCTTCCTCTCTATCTCTATATCTACCTATTACTAAAGTGGCAGAAGAAGAAACACTTTTTCGAAAAAAAACTACGTAATAATAATATCTATATCTACTCTACTTCTATTACACTGCCAATAACACCGCCGCTGCTAGTGCTCAACAAAAAGAACAAAAATTGTAAACACATTTATTTTTTAGCATAAGCACCAGCGTTTCACATTTTTTTACTTATATTTTTTTTATCTGGTGGTGTCCATAAAAAAAAACTTTGTTGTATTCTGAAACTCTGAACAAAACCCATAACGCACCACCACCGACTCATACACTCACACAACCACTTGGTCTAAAGCAGTTGTGTTAACTGCTGGGAAAACATGTGCTCTCTCTCTCTCTCTCTCTCTCTCCTTTGCTCTCATTGCCAACTTACCAACTAAGGCATAAGTAATAATAATAAGACCCGCTCCTTTACCACTACTTCAATAAGCCAAAGTATTTAAGAAGCAGAGAGAATATAATCACCCTAACAAAATGCAATGCAAGTAGAGTTTTTTTAAGTGGCAAGGAGAATGAGAAGAAGGAACCCTCTCATTTTTCTCTCTCACCCATACACACTCACAAGCTTATTCATTAAGCCATGCATAAAGCACAATGCATATTATTATTATTATTATGCATGTGTGTGAGAGTGAGTACACACATACTACGTTGTACATTACATAGGTAGTAGTCAAAATTGTAGGAAGATTAATAGGCATACGCAGCAACCACCAAATAAAACTACTCATTTTCCTAAATTTAATTTTTGTGAGTCAGCCAGCGCAGCACAGAAACAGAGGCTCATATGCATTTTATATATTTTCAATAAGTCTCTCTGCTGACTTACTTGACTTTTATTATTACTGCCGCTGTACATGTTACCAATATAATATTGCTCCTGCTCCACATTTTCTTGCTTTTTATCATCCATTATCTTGCTCTTTTCATCTTGAATTACATTTATACACTTCTCTCTCTCCAAAAAACAAACCTCCTCAGCAGCATTCATTGTTACGATTATTATTACAATTTTCCAAAGTGCTTCACTATTATAATAATAGCTATCTTATGTTAACATTTCAACAATCGCACAAACTTTTGTGCTGCCATATTTTTTACGGCTTGATGCTCATGTGCATTTTGTGCAAAAGCAAGACAAAAGCAGCAGCAGCTGCACTATGTGCACAAGAATAGCTATACACATATTCATTATTGTCTTAAGTCTCTTTTTATCATTTGAGTATTTAGTAAAGTCAGAGCTAACAATCATTCTATTTATTGTTTAAAAAGGGAAACAGTGATTTTGAGTCTCTGTATTTTTTTCTGTTTGAGTACCTAAAGTAGAATGATTATGATGAACAGGTATTCAAATACCCTTGTGTCTTGACTTAACTTGCCCTGCCATCAATGCCTTTTGCCATGCCACTTGAATGAATAATTTCTTCCCGATGAGTTATTGGACTTGCAAGTTGCTACTTACTCTCTAGAGGCAAACCCCATATTATAACCAGAGACTGGTCACTCACAAGCATCATCAGAATGAAAAGAGTGTAATAATAATCTTTCGACTATATCTTCATGCCATTATTCTAGGTACACATCTATGTGTATGTAACACATAAAATACGTATGTAAGAGTCAGCATGTGTGTCTTGGGTCTACAGCCGCTGTGCCTTTTGGGCCATGTGTGATGTTGGGATGACGACAACGACTTTTTGACTTGCCATAAATAAGTAAGTCCTGTTGTTAGCTGACTTTGATATTGATACCTACCTACACACGCTCTACGCACATTTTTATACCTTATCATGCATAATAATAATAATTGTGTGTTGCTCTTGTTCAGCAACACACAATCTTTCAATCCAATCTACACAAATGCGCAGCACACCAACCATACACTCAACAACAACTTGGCTTTCTGCTGAATTGATTTGACTCTTGCTCTTGTTTTCTGTTTCTCTGCTTGCTTGGATTAACAGCGTACATAGAGCACAGTTTATAAGACATATGGACAGGAAACACTGCCTAAAAATATATATGGAAAAGTGTTTTTTTGAGATGATGATGATGATGGAGGATGTAATATAATATGCATGATGCTTTATTCTCATGTCACTCTCTCAACAAAGTAGCTTTGCCTATTGCATAAGCAGCAGCAATATACCAGTATTTCGTGTACACATTATTTAGAATTATTCTTGTTTGTAAATATTCATGAGAGTTGATATGAAAGTCGTAACGAAAAAGGTTTTGAGAGAGAGAGAAAAAAAATGTCCAGACGTTTGTTGGACGTTCTGTTAAAAAGGACCAATAAAAGCAGCTTTAAAAAGGAGAATAAGATGAATGAAATCCTGTTCTGCTGACAATGCTCTACTCATTTTTTTCTTCTTCAAATATCGCGTACCTATTATGAATGGGTGTATTCATTACAATTGACAATGTTTGTTGTAGATATGCATACCACCAGCAACCACCATGTGGACGTATTTACACAGGGTAGTATAATGTTACGTTCTGTTTCCTGAACTGAAGTAGGCGAGACATTTGAATACAAAAGGAGAAAACAAACTGTTCTTTCTTCTCTCATAAAAATGGAGTGGACACTCACTCAGAGAAAATGATGTTGATATCACTGCCTGCCGAGGAGGATGACTCATATCACATACAGCACAGCTTTTCAGCTGGTCTCTCTCTCTCTGATTGTATGCATACCTGTATTTTATGTGTAAAGCTATATAGTATCACCTTTTACCTTTATGGAACTTGAGAATATCATGTGTCCCTTTGGGTGTGTGTGCACCGTTTATCCTGCTTTTGGAGTGGCAGCAGAAAGGAGCCCTAAGAAGAGCTTAGGCATTTTTAATATACACATTTGCTGCCATTATGATTTCCTATTCTTTTTTTTCCTTCACACAGACGCAAGGCTATTTTAAGGTAAAGTACCTTTTACCAGGTAACCATATGTGTTCCAGTTCAGACTCGATTGAACCCCTATTCACGTAAAAATGGGCTTTACCATCATCCCACACATTATCATATCCGATGAGAACTGAGAATATACCTTGGACTTGACTCTTTTTCTACTTGAATTCAAGATCATAGTCTTACAGTAAAACCCAGCAGATAATAATTCTTTTGCGCTGTTGTAATAAAAATAGGTAATAAGAATAAGGATAAGAGAGAGAGAGAGAGAGAAAATGTAGCATTTGCGTAATGATGGATGAGTATTGAACGTACCGATAGGAAGGCGGATGATGATGCTATATTATATTATGCTACTCCAACAATACAACAGACGAAGTTACAGCAGCACCCAACCAGACTCATCAGTCTAAAGGCCATGTTGTATAACGCATCATCATCACAATCATACTTGCAATCACAATCAAATCAACAATGCCATGTAATCCTGCGTGCGACTGACACCAACCTCCTCCCTTTTGTATATCATGTACTTTATTTCTTTTACAAGTTTTATAGAAAAGCGAATAGTCAATAGTTAGTTAAACACACAAAAAGAATTCCATTACTTCTTTCCATCATCTTATTTTGTTTTTGCTCTGCTACTGTTTGGCATTTTGAACAATTGTGTTCACTTTCATTGAAATTATGTGCATCTTGTTGCACTACAATTCTCAAAAAACATTATTACGGTTTGTAATTCATTTTGATTTTTTAGTATGATAATATAATGAGATAATCAATATCACTTATCTTCTGAATATATCTACCTAATTAATTAAGTAATTATTTAAATGACAGATTTTTCGACGACTTTATACATCACATGTGACATAAGACAAATTTGCATTGTCTCTTGATTTTTCTTCCACGCGCAGATAGACACGCATGAACAAACAAGCGAAATAATATTACTTTTGCTTTTCATTTTTTTTTGCGCTATTAATCAGTCAGCACCGCCAAGATTTCCATCACTTCCCCATCAATTTAATAATTATTCCTCAGCAATTACCTCCTGTCATGTATAACTTATATAAGAAATCAAGAAAATAAGTGTGCCACTTTTGTTTTACGTGTGTAGATCGGCACTTTTCGCACATTTTGCCAATTTTCATCGGAATTTTATTGCCAAATAATTGTATTTTATATGTGCACGGCTGTTTATAAACCCAGTTTTAAAATCTCTCTCTGCTTTGCTTCAGCTCTCACATTTATTTTAAACACAATTATTCTTATGACAGACAATAAAAAAGGCTGCTGTAAAAAAGGAATAATAATAATAATAAACAGTTTATTTTTTTACAATATAATTTATACTACTGTACATATTATTCCATCCCATCCACGAATGCTCATGTTCTTAATAATATCTCTGCTGTGCAATCAGTGACATAGCTATAGTCACACTCGCACTTGCTCAGTCACTCTGATCATGTGCACATAAAACACAAGAATAATGAGTGCTTAATTCGCTGGGTAATTTAATCGCCTTCGTCATAGTCATCATCCCCATCCTCCCTTACAACAGTGCATGTATACACCGTATCCTTTTTCTTTTTACGTAATCATCACCACTTGACTATATGACTAGAATGAATACACACAAATGTGCTACATAGTGTACATTGTACATAATTTTACAACACAACAACTCTTTTTCTTGTTGTTGTTCAAGAAATTGAAGAAAAAAGCAAAGTTTTTTATACCTACACCATAATAAGCTTACATAAATATAATGATATGCATAAACATGTTTTTTTTGTAAAAAAATGCCTGCCTATGTAAGGCCATGCATGTCATCATACTCATCATAAGAAAGGATTAAAATAGCTAACATAACTATTTTGTAACATTGTTGTTGCTGCTCTTGTTGTTGCTGCATTGTTGTTGCTGCTCTTGTTGTGTTAGACTGCATTGTTGAAAAGACGATTGATGCCAATATATCACAAAATATATTGCTTTATCAGCTATAAAAGTGACAGCTAGAAAACTATTTTTCATCATAATTTGTATTTATTTTTGAATAATTATTATGAATATTAATATTTGTAATATCGGAAAATATTTTTTAATTTGCTTTTGAAACTGACTTGTTTCCCTGATCTCATCTCGCAATAAAATATATTCAAGTAATCAAAATATGAAACCACCCACACATACTCGTATATTACATCACATTATTATTGTTGTTATGAGGTATCCATAAAAAGTAATACTTTATTGCACTTTTTTATGAGGTGGCATCATAAAAATGGTTTAATTCAAGTTGACTTGACTCCCCCACAAAAAAACTCCACAATCACACACATACGACATAGTAATAGTATCCATCCAGTAGTCTATAAAAAGAGTAGGCAAAAAGTTCCAGTCTTTCGCGGTCTACTTTTTTATGAGGATCATCTTGTTCTTGAGATGATGTGCCAAGGATGAAGTTGGGTTTGTTGGTCGCATTGAGTAGGAAGGAGTATAGTGGCATTAGATAGGGTGTTTATGCGCTGATAAACCATATCACATCTCACATAAAGATAACTGCTTTCACAACTATCACTCCCATCATTTTCAGGTCAACATGCAGGCTCTTTGCTACCACCTCTCTCTCCCCTTTTTATTATGTATTTCTCCAGGGAAAATTATGACTCTTTCATCACTTTTCTCGCCATTATACCACTCATTTTACTCCCTTTGCTGTAGTAAAGTGCTCCAATAAAAGTGAACAAGAGGAGAACGCAAAGGAGGACAACGTCAGCTTTCCACTTGACTTTTCAACACAAAAACATATTATTATCCAGCAGAGAAGCGCAAGCCACGCTTACTTTGGGGTTTTCCGTCTTACTTTTAGGTGGCTGGTGGCAGTAGTAAATTACAAGATCCCAAGTGGCATCATCACTCACTTTACTTCTCTCTCTCAAACAAATGTACGTGGTCATGGTCTCCTTACATTTTACTTTGTTCATCATCTCCCGGTTACTACAATTTAACTTTTAACTTGGAAGAAGATCAGTGGAAAATTGTTTTTAACCTTTTTGCATGAGATCTTCTTTTTATGAATACCTACCATTCAGTATACTCATTCTAAACTTGTTTGATTTCCAATGGAAAAAAGCAAGCAGCCCTTTTCATTTTATGATGATAATTTTCCTTGGCGTACTGCTACCTAACTTTGACAAGGAAAAAACTTTGAGAGGCATACGCACACTTTTTGAGAGACGAAAGAAGAATACATATATAAAAAGAGTACTCTTAAATATTACGTTGTTGCCACTTGAAAAACACATTTTTTATTGCTACATCTCTCTCCTCCTCCTCTGCCTCTTCACCATTTCTCCATTTCGGAAAAGAGATATGATATTATCCACCACACCGCCACTTTCTCCCACTTTTGCACGTATTCAACATGACACATTATCTTACAATAAATGGCAATGGCGGTAGTATTATAGTAGCAACTTGCCCGACTGCACTTCTACTCACATGAATATACTTACAAACAAGCAACCCTTTTTAAAATGAATTTATTAGCAAAGATGGCAATAAAATACTTGAAAATTTTCCCCTTCACTTTTCTTGTTATCCAATTCTACCATGTATCTTTGCATTATATATATATATTTATGTGACCACTTTGACAAGTGGTGGGTTTTATCTTGTCTGAAAACCCGAATGAAAATAGAGGTTGACAGGGAAAAGCAGACGACGACTGTGAGTCAAGTCAGTCAAAGAAATAAAGACTATTCCATTATTGCGTGTACTCTCATAAAAAAAGTCAGCTTCCTAACTGTCAGTACTGGACTGCGGAAAATATAACGTTTTTGAAAGTAACGCAATGTGAAATGTAACTTTATTATTGCCATATCATTTCCATCCAAGGCGGTGCCACTATATTTTTTATATGAAAGTCACCTTGCCACACGAAACGAAAAAGACGAAAAGGGAAAATGTAATGTAAAAGAGGAAGGAAATGAACGAGAGTGCTTACGAATAAGCTTCCTCTGGAGAACCAATTGTACAGGTGAATTGTATTGAAAGCGACATAATTGTTTTTTTTAAACTCAAGTCTATTTTCTTGTCTATGTACATATATTATAACGGCAGCACAACAAATAACAACCAAGTTGAGAGTGTGTATCGCATTTTCAAGGATATATCTTTTAACTTTGGTATGCGTAGCTCCTATGATACCCACAACAGCACACTCAACTCGCTCTTCTTCCTTTTTTATGTTATTTACTTTCGTTATTACATGCGCATGTATAAAAGGAAAAAAAACGTTGAAAAATTCAGTTTCTTTTTTCCTTGAACGTCAGTAGTAACAACGTTTTGAGAAGGAGACAAGGTGAAGGATACTTATAGACATACATTACATGGTAGGAAGAACAAGACTCAAAAGACCCAAGGAGAAATTTTTAAGAAAAAAATTGAGCAAGTTGAATTTGTTGTACTTTTTTGTGAATTGCAATTGGTTGTTAGTAGACACGTATCACTATATTTTAGACGAATAGGTAGGTATACTACACAGGATGCAATGCATCTCTCTCCCTTTCTCAACACAACTCTTTTGAAGGTTTCTCAAACATACATATAATACCCTGTATATTCACTCTCATCTTACCAATATTTTTTTAAAAGCAAAGCAAAAAAGGAAGAGGAAGAAAATGCTCTTTTAGAAACCTTTACAAAAATAACATTGTAACTTTCAATTGATAATAAATTGTTATAGTGTGTGGAGAGGATATATTGCAGCAGAGGTACTCTACTTTAAAAGGCTTTTAAACAAATTGGTATGGTCAGAGGAAAATAAAAAATAAGCCAAAAACAGAAAAGAGCGATGCAAGAAAAGCAAATGGAAATGTTGGGGAAACAAGCCGATGATGAACTCGAGAAATATTGGCTCAATTATTAGGCATTTTGCGGTTTCGATGCATGACGTAAAGAGCTGATGTTGGTTTGCTGGATAGAATACTGTAATCTGAATACCTATATTGTACATTATATCATTTCAAAGTGTATGATTCATCTTGGATAATATGCCGTAGGTACATGATTATTTATGCATAAAATTCTGCAAATTTATCCCCTCAGTTGACAAATAAGTAAAAGATAATAGACTTGCAAAACGGAACGTACAAAAAAAACTTTTACAACACAAAATTGCAAATCTTGTGGTTGACTTATTTTTATTAATTTGAGCAATGTTGAAAGCAAAATGGAATAACACAATTATTCTTCCTTTCATTCAACAACGCACAAAATACATTATTAAATAAAATATTATATAAAACCATCTGTTTCATTTTAATAGCATGCATAAATGTAGAGGAATAATATAAGTTGATGTACCGAAAAAAAAACAAAAAAACAAGCAGATGATCCAAGTTTACAAAACTTTTCTCACCACCATCGTACATAGTAAATAGACGCATCATGTTATCAAAAAGGTTGTTGTGTGGGCGGGGTGGTTGGTTGGCAATAGTGCACCAGGCTTTGTAGCAACTGACGCTTTAGCATTGTTTGTTGGTGATTTGGATGAGAAACAAAAAAAGGAGTTCTATTGTGAGTTGTGAGTAAAAAGAAAGGAATTCAACAGGAATTTCTCACACATTTATTTTTTATTTTGCAAAACAAGAGTGACTATTTTAACGAATCACACAACAACCGTTCATTCATGGGATACCATTGTGTTTTTGCGCACTTTTGCAATATTTTAAGAAATTTTATATTTTATAAAGCTGCTGGCTAACACATGTGCATATAGCATTACAATGCATGGTGGTCTCATCATCTGCTATGGTTTTTTTTACAATTGTTAAGCTCTGATGAAATTAATGACGTTACATATGAGGTACAGGATGTAAATGCATGATCCTGATTGATCATGTGGACGACGACTAAACGTGGTTGCTCTGGTGATGGCTTCAGCCTCACATACAATCAAATCTGCTATACAATCAAAAAGATGATCTTTATCGTACAGGAAATTCCTGCAACAACCAATTTACTCTCCTTCCTCACAAAAAGCTCACTCTTTATTTTTCTTTGTTGAAAAAAAAATTGTGAACTTGATTGCACCAAAGAAAGAGAAGAAACTAATGGAAGACCAGCAGCCACCAAAAAAATATAAAATTCAGAAGCATTTTGCACGAGCAGAGAGGCAGCTGCCAAGCAGCAGGTGATATTTGTTGCTCTCATCAGTTGATTATTAATGAGAAATGGCTGCAATAATTGAACAAGTTATTCAGAGCTCGACACTATCAGTGAGGATGACTCGATATTCTTCTTCTTTTGCTGTAAACACACTCTATTGAGACGTACAACAAACGACATCACATTCTCATTCCCATCTATTACCAAGTCATCATCATGATGACATGCTATATATGCAAAAGTACAATCAAATCACAGTCAACAAAGTCGCAGTCATAAAAGATAAAAAAGATAATTGAATTTTCTTGCTGGCTTGCATTTTTTGTTAAAAGAATTGCCTCAAGAATACAAGTCATCTGAACAATGAGAAAACTCCTTTTTTTGTTCGCAAAAAATGTCAATGAACAATTGTAAAGTTTAATGCAATCTAAAAACGTAATAAACTTGATTTTTTTTCCTTTGCTAAAAATAATCATCATAAATGATGAGCAGCAAGGTGAAGAGGGAGGGGGGGATTTAGGGGAGTCCAGGGGAAAATGTTCAATTTGATTATTTTTCTTTTTGTGTTACATTTAATCTACGTTGTTGTTGTGTTAAATAAACTGGATCACCTTTTGTTAAATTAAGCATTAAAAAGGGAAATCTCGTGTAATGATTGAATGGAATGAGCGCGTGCATGGGATTCCTTCCTCAATAATTTCTCATGGACGAGAATTTAGTGGATGTTGGCTGTACAACTCTCCTCCATCTCTTCAACAGCCTCATACAAACAAACAAATGGAGAAGCATGTGTGTGTCTGTAAATAAGTAGGGCATTCTCTGATTATTATGATATATAATTGAAGAAATTATATGAGCATGTATTTTATTTTATTAAAAATAATATACAATCCTTGGGAGTTTGGAACATGCTCGTGTTAATTTCAAGGCTGCTAGACTGCCTGAAAAAAAATTTCTTAGTTGGATAATGCATTGATCACAATGATTTCATGGCTGCATTTATACTCATCATTCTAATTTGTAGTAATAATCTTCGTAAGTGTGTGAATGTGAAAACAGTTAGGTTTCTGAAAAAAACGGAATTGTATCATTGTATGTGGGCTCACGGTCACTTTATTCAACCTCCAATTTCTCTCCAGACAACAGGATGCGGTCGGGTCTTGGATTAATTAAAAAATTAAATTAAATGGAAAAATTAAATGGATTCCATTTTTTTTTAAATGTGTGAGGGTACGTAATTACGTATTATGTAAAAGTATTAGAAATCATAAAAGCTCATATTTTTAAGAACAGGCTTTATTTCTCATTGAAAAAAAGCGAATAGTTTATACATTTTTAAAGTGTCATGCTTCAAGCAAGCAAAAACCCTACAACACATTTTTTTGTGGTTTTGATATGTTACGCGCAGTGCGATGCTTGCTTTAAAAAATGCGTGAATAGCAGTTGTGAAAATAATGGTAAGAAGGAGGAACAAAAGTTCTTGTGCTTCTAAGCAGAATAGAGAGCAGCAAGAGAGCTCCGTGAATAAAACGCATTTTGTTTTTTCTTCTTGCTATTATTATTATCATTGTTTGAGATGCATGAACCATTTCAATTTATATTTACTTTATGCTTTTTAACAGGCTTTTTTAAATTATACACATTAAGAAATCTGAAATGAAAATAAGGGAAAGAGTCATTCAAAAAGTTTATTTTTGTAGCAAAATTGATTTGTACACAAATTTCGGATAGGCAGCTATGCGTGAGAACTTTACTTTAAAATGATAATGTATATCGACTTTACTTATATTGTTATCCACGATGTTTCCTTTCACCTTCAAAATATGACAGTTTGGTTTGGCCGGGCATGCGATGATAATGTGTGCGTAGAATAATAACTTGCGTGCTCCACCAAACCCTGCTAACTCAACTGAATGAATGTATCATTTTATTTTGTTGACTGTGATTTGATTGTACTTTTGCATATATAGCATGTCATCATGATGATGACTTGGTAATAGATGGGAATGAGAAT
>JAITYZ010003501.1:0-17510 GCA_027744595.1 Paronellides praefectus | reverse complement strand
AATAACAATTGTCAGAAAGAAAACAAATAATAATCACGTAACAAAATATTAATATGAAAGTGTAAAACCTAATATAACGGAATAGGATAACACCATGTTATACAAGGGTACATTTAGGGTAGGAATGTAATTTTTGGATTGCTTTTAGAAACACACATATTGGCAAAGGAAATAGGTATTTTAGTAGTTTCCCCTTTTATAAAAAATATTTATCTCACAACGAAATTTAAAAAGCAACAGGGAAATTATCAACAATGTGTTTTGGAGATAAAAGATAATGGGTTGCCCTTTATCCCCTTACAACATCATCAGCTTCATTGCTGATATGACGGTACTACTCCCCTTCCCCTTTATACTCGCTCGTTTTATCTACGCAAGCCATATACTTTCTACAACAGTAGCAAAACAAGCAATCAGAAAGAGAGAAAGATTGATATATCTAAATATTATGTACTTTTGTAGTGTTTGCTACGTGAGGCAATAGACAGACTAAATGACATGCATTTCGTGATATTATGGTGTGCAAATGTGGATGCATGCTTTGTGGAAACTTTATAGAGACAAACACAACTCCTATACAATCCGGTATATTTTTTTTTCGATGTACTATTTTTATATTTAGATTTATATGCGTATGTACTCACAAAAGACAACAATAAAAATAGCACACAAAACACCCACTTACGTACCAAATCCAAAGTGGCAGACAAAAACACAGGAAATCTTCTTGACTTTTTTTCTCTCGTTTCTCTGAAGTGAAAAGCTAATGAATGGCAACAAGTGAGGAACACAACACTCCATGAGTACCGTCTTCGAGACAAGGAACAAGTGAGTAATTTTCACAATTTCCGTGAATCTGTTCATGTACATAAATGTGATAACATGTAAGTATTTTGTGGCGAGTGAAAATGGTTGTATGTATGTATTTGTGTGAGTTCTTCTCAGTATATATGCATGTGTCAATGTTCGTGATAATAATGGTAAGGGTGATGTTTGCGGGGGAGGCTCAGCGAACCAACAAAATAAAATCGACGTCAGCCTGTGCTCTCCCCTGAAAGTTTGCAATAAACAAAAACTCAAGTATTTAGCTATCTGTGTAGATATAGAGATATATCAAAAGCACACCCTCTTGTAATGCAAATGTAAATATAAAGGTTCCTTTTAAAAAATGCTTCTGTTTTGTCTTGTCTGTTTTTTTACTGTCACCCAACAGCATACAAAATACTAATCATGCTTCTACCATCACCACTCTTATTACTATACTTTTGACGCTGATGATAATATTGCGCGAAGCAGAGAAAAGAACAAAGGTAATAATGGTAATGACACATAATGTTTCTGCTCTCGCAGTTTTTTTTTGTTCCTGTTGTGTAAGCTGCTTTACTACCAACTACATCATGCGACACACGTTACGTATTGAAATTACTTACTTTTGTACTGTGTGTATTGTTGATTCAATTAAGCCGCTGCGTTGCTCCTTTAAACAATATGCCATTACCACCACTCGGGTTTTTTGCTCATACAGAGACAGAGACAATGGTATGTGTACTTATTATATTCGTATATTTATTGAATGGGAATTATATAATGTTTGTGTTTATACAAGCCGAAAATGTGTGATATTTGAAATGAGAAGAAAAAAACACCCAAAAAAAACAGTCGTTTGTAAATTAGGAGGAGCAGATCACATAATATTATTATATTATATTCTGCTCCTTTGTCCATCTGACTTGTTGAGTGAGGGCTACAAGAAATCTGGCACAGAACTGACTTTTCGGTTGATTGTCGAGTCGGAGAAAACAGAATGAAACAAAAAAAAAAGATGAAAGGAGCAGTTTTGCATGCATGTGTTGTACAACAACTATATGTTACAAGTTGCTGTATACAGGGGAATTTTTGGTAAGCAGAGGCAGACGATGAGGTTACATGAGAAGACTTTACGGTTTTAGTAGTGTGTAGTTGCAGAGCTCTACAAGTAGGGGTTGTTGTAGCACAAGTTGTATAAGCTTGATGATAAGATGAGGAGGAAAAAGGCAACAAGGAGAAGAGGAGAGAAGACCACTCTCCATAGAACACAGACTATTGTACAATTTTCTTTCCACAGAACAGTATATATTTTACTACTCATGTTTCACATCCAGTTTGCTACTAGCCTCACATCATCATCATCATATTGTCATGCTATGCTGCTGTCCTTCTTCTCTCTAGGCAAAATAGAAGCAGTAAAGTAGCATCCAGCAAGGAGCAACAAGCAGAAAAGAAGAAAGACGGTGGAAAAGCTGTGTGTGTGTGGGGAGAGTTCAGTAGGCAAAAGCATATGTACTCATATCCTTATTAGCAAGGCAGAGAAAGGAGCGTACATCAGCAGCAATAATAGTTTGTGCTTGTTACTACTACAACAACTACAACAGTTATGTATGCACAAAATAGGAAATGTAGAGTCGAGAGTGAGTGAGCGGCGGCAGAGAGAAAGTTTTTGGTTTTGCTACTACGTTCATGTCCTTTTTTGTATAAGTAAAAGTGTGTATAATAAGGCAGCATTTGATTGAAAAGTAGAAAGTATTATGGAGAAGTAGAACAAGCAAGCATATTATAATGTTGTAGTAGCAGCGTGGTAAGCGGTATGATGATGATGATGGTAGTGGTGGTGGTGGTGGTTCGCGGCAGTGGTGGCAGTAACACAGCCCTTATGTTTGTGTGTTAATATTACTCTTGTTCTGGTGGCACTGCTACCCGTGTACCGCTAAACACATCATCGTCATCATCATCATCATCATCATCCTCCTCCTCCTCCTACAACTTGTTTCACTCTTTCTCTTGTAAAACCAGATCAGACTATATAAAGAAGCAACAGAGAGAGAGAGAACAACATTCATAATATTATGCATGATATTATTGGAAAGTTTGGGCAATATGTATAATATAAATTGCATAGGTATATATTATTGTAATATATATATATATATATATACATTTTTACTTTAACATTTCCTTCCTTCCGTTTGTTATATAGTAGTAGAGGACATCAACAACTATGTACCATGTACTTCTAAACAAGAATGATTATATTTTGCAGTAAGTACAATGAATAATGTGGAAAGTCAGTGACTAACTGCGTGAAAATATATGAGGAGTAGGTAATAATATCTATAATATGAAGTAAGAGTTAAGTACATGATCCAGTATTGGAGGAGATGATGTTTATGATGGTGCCACTTGCCTGCCAGTGGAACTGTACATAATAAAGCAAAAAAGCATATACACATTCTTTGACGTTAAGAGCTTATTTATATGTGGACGAGTTTACCCGGTTTTTTATGCGGTTTTCTCTAGTATACTAACTGCATACAGCAGAAGAAAAAAAGTAAAAACGCACAAGCAAAAGCAAAGAACATGTAAGCAACGTGTGCTTATACCTATATGAATGAATATCAATGTATGTATTTGTATTTGTATACACACATTGTACACAAAAAAAATATTAAAAGGATGATGAGAGGTTTGCAGTGGAGTCAACGATATTTTCCTGTGAAAATTTGCAAATAATAATAAGCATACTCCACTTTCATGTAGACAGATATATAGGATGTTGTTATTTAGAAGAATTTACGCATTAACAGAAAATGACACACTGGGTATATCATGATAATGATGCTGGTGAAAGTGCTTGCTTGCATATACTCACGCTGGCTAAAATTACACTTTTATTTGGAGAAATGTGTGTCACGCCGATAGCAGTTGCTATTACAAAATCCAATGTCACCATTTTTATGGGGTATAATGATTAGGGAAAACATTTTTCCTCCTCAAGTATCATTTCTCTTACTACACCAACTTTTCATGCACATCGTCTCTTTTTGTAAAATTGATTCAAATCCATTTAATTCGTTATATATAAGCCGTAAAATATGTACACTACTCAATTCCAACTTATTTTTTTTTTGTTTCAATGTGAGAGTTTTTATCACAATGGGATTGGGTACACAAAATCAAAAACATTCATATTCATGAATATATAATCCTCACAACAACACTTGATTCATTGATGCAACACAACAATCTTCTTTTCTCCTTTGCTTTTCTTCCCGGTTGTTGTAGTAAATGAATGAAATACAACGTGTTTATTTTGTAGCATATATACCAGATTCATGTGTATGAGTACATGTGTACTTTCTAGGTGACTTTTTGAAAGAGAAGACACCACTTTGATATATGAACACCCTTCTAAACAAAAACTCACTTTGTGTACATGCAAACAGGACACACTGCTATATTCTTTATGCTACACCAGATACTATAGAAAAGAGAGAACTAATATTTTTCCCTTGTTTTTTTCTCTCTTCTTCCAAGTCACTTATGAATATTCATGTATTATAGCATGACAGTCTATATTTATGCAGTGCTTGCTGGCTTCTGTAGTTTTCACCAAATTATACAGCAAACTCGTGTTTATTTATTTTTATTATGTAGAATACATGTATGTTGATATGCACATGAATGAAGTGACTATGTGTAAAGGAAAATCAGGTTTGTTTTCTCTTCCACTTGCACATTCCATTGCATCAGTAAAACTTGCAAAGTATTTTTAGCAGGAGAGTTGTAGTATGTATATAGCAGCAATAATACAATGTCTTATGAAAGTAGATTTAAACCACACAAGGAACAAAGTAGAGATTCTCCTGTTGCTTTGCTATCCCTTTCCCTACATTCATGCGACCTATTATGTAAGTAGTATATAAAGACAATATCTTTCTTCCCTAAAAACATATTCGTTGTACGCTCTTGTGATTTGTCTTTCCTTCTATTTCCAGCCTGCAACCTTGCCATCTTCCCCATCATCATCATCTCTTTGACATCAGCAACTTGCATAACAAATGCGAGTTTTATTATTATATAAATATTTCTTTTTTGTTGCTTGTAACCAGTTTGGAAGGCCGCACGGACTATTGGAAGGAAAAGCGGAACAAAAGACGTTTGATTTTGCCCCATTTCTTATGGATCATCGCAAATTCATTTGCAAGCCATTTGCTTCTGCAAAAATGTTTGATGCTAATATTCTACTGTATACGACCATAATCATAAAATGCTCATAATTATAATCACAGCGGATGCAGAATACAGTATACTAACAAGTTGAATAAATTACATATTTATGGATGCAGGCCAATATGCGCGTAGGTTGAGGACAATAAAAATACCACAGAAAATAATGCTGTATCTGTAACCACCCGTGTGTGTAACTTTCTCTTTCTTGAAGTATCAGCTAGCAACTTATTACACACAAACACACATTCGTATATAATAATCAGTATATATTCAGCTTTGTGGCTAGACGAGACTAGGAATTTACTTGATCACTCACATTAAACAAAAAAGCTATATAATATTCACAATCTAATACGTGCATAATATGAAAATGTGTGTGTAAACTTGATGCTATTATATAACTTACATATACACATCTACACACATAATATGTTTATATTTTATGGCATTATGCATGCATTGTTGAGTCTCTGTAAGCACAGAGCAAAAAAAGTATGTTTGTCTAACGTGTAATGCATAAAGCCCTTTTTACGGTTGAAAGGCTCGTATAAACCCTCGCACCAGATCGTGTGGTGGTGGCGATGGTGTTGATTGCAAGATCAGAGAAAATAAAGAACACAACCACCACGAGTGAAGACGCACACACGTCGTTTCTGCTGTATTATTGCTTTACTACTTCTCATGCTGTGATTATACTACATTATTCACATTTGAATGCATGCTCGTTATGCGTCTATGTGTATTTAGACAATGTAAATGTACAGACATTGATAGTGGTAATGATATGATAGGATACTGATATCGGGGGAGGGAAACTGTACTAAAAATAAGCAAGAGAGAAAAGGGGTAATAATAATAGCCAGTGTGTGTGTGTTTGTACGTTCCTCATGCAATTTATAATGTATTTGGATAGAACATAATAGGATATCCATATTACGTGATCATTACGTGAAAATTTAAGTACACGAGACAATAAAACTGGGATGAAATACATTTTTATGATTGTGTGGGTTCTAGGACTGCATTTGTCATGGTCATGTGTGCAATATACACTCTTTCATAAATATACACAATATATATACGCATATATGAATATCCTGTTTCTCTATTGTTCTCTGTCGTAATGATATCCCCTCTTTTTTGAACACATACATTTCACGTTTACTTTTTTATTGGACGCAATATTTATGAATGTGTACTCTGCACATGAACAAAAACGAAAACCAAGTTCAATTGAAATTGTAGCAGAGAGTGTAATCTGAAGCAAGGCAAAGACCATATAGCTACATCAATTCATTTTCCCTGTCATCACCAGCAACATGTTTTCACTTTTCATCTGATTCATTACAATAGCTCTCATTCTGCAAGAAATCTAGACGGTTAGTTATTGGCATATTTGATTTGTGAATATAAGGAGAAATGCATAATACATAATGCTTAATATGCAATACTCCAATAATTATATATCATTCCATAAATTTCTTGGCTCGTTCGCCAACGAACAAGAGTTTCCCAATAGGTTTTTTTATGACAGAAATGATGACGACGATGATGAAGATATTGTGAGTGGGGCTGAAAGACGCACACTGACTGACAAAATGAAGCCTTGTACTTTTCCCACTATTTGCATAAACTATGGCATATACATAAATGTAGCAAAACGCGGTAAGTGAAAATTTAATATGAACATGTTATATAAGTTATAACTAAATATATTATACAGTGTAGTAAGTAATATTATGCGTGCTATCTTTTTAATGTTCCCATTAGCAAGCCTGTGTGTTATGGATAAAAAGAAGTGTGAATTCCTAAAGGGAAAAGCGGTAATGGGCTGAGTGGATTACGATGACAGTGTGATGATGTCAATGAAGCATCTGCACAGTACATATTCTATACATTATTCTTGTCATGTAAAGTATTATAATAGCTTTACATGGAAAATTATAATATAATGTAGGAAATCAGCCATTAAGAATATATAAAGAAAATTTGAGCGTGGTAGTAGCGTGGTAGTGGCTGTACCAAAAAAGCTATGGTACACAGTTGGAAGATTAAGTACAGCAGTGTGGAACCGATGGTTTATTCCTCGAAGAAGAGGGTAAACTTATTTATACGTACCTATCTATACAAGGCACAGTGTAAAAGTGGGTAAGCTCACGTATAGAAAATATTACTTTATTTGCGTTAAGCATGCATCTTCCTAAAAAAAATTCTATACAAGAAGGGATGGATGGTGAAAGCAGTGAAAAATAATCATCAGGAAAGGCAGGGAATTTACATGGGTACATACTCTTACCCTTTCGGAACATGTGACTTAAATTATGCATAAGTTGACACATTTTTTTGTGTACTAGACACAAGAGGGAAAGAGGATGATGGAACTTGACTGAACTGCTTGGCAGGCATGCTTGGTGGTGGTGGTAGTGGTGGTGAGTGAAAGACAACTACTATATTCCTCCTCTCTTTTTACTTATTATTTTTTGTCGGTACACATCATATACATATGAATGCACAAGTAGTATTGTTTGTGTACCATATGTGTCCGCAGACTTTGTCAGGAATATTTCATAACTTAATCTTCTGCGTTTGAAATGCAAAGAATAAAAAAAGAGATGAAAATCCGTGGGAGGAGCAGGAGAAGATATAATATGTAAGAGAGGACGAGCGCAGCAGATCAAAATGTAGGACGTCAATCTCAAGATGACGATAATACAAGAATATTATGCGGAATAATACATTTGACTGTCATGTTGACTTGCTGTGTGGTAGTACTCCAGCAAAGTTCATGGAATATATTGGCTGATTATTTGTCGTACGTTTTGATTATCAGTAGAGTTATAGTGTGAATGAATCTTATTTATTATTATTATTTATACTATGTCTATGTAAGTACATCTCCTCTTGTGTGCATTGTATATTGGAATCATTATTGTTATTCAAAATATGTGATTATTTCTAAAACGAAATAATTAGCTGCTAAAGATATTTTATTGTTTAGTGAAAGTTGTCTTAAATTGATCATCAAGTACTCTTGCATATACATCCAAAAGCGTGTTGTCTGTCACCGGCATCAGCAATAGTAACAAAGAATCATGATAAGTACGTTACTTTATTTCAAAATTTCATGACCTGCATTGATATCACTGTATATAAAGTTGAATGGTTGTAGTTTAAGTGGATGGAACGATCCTTTGGTTAATTTACTATTTGTTATGCGTTTCGTGAATGTTTTTGGCATTGCTTCAAGTACTCTTGATATTATCCTATATGTGTGTAGTATGCAGAGGAAAGCTTTGAAAAACTTGTTGCAATTTGTAGACCACTTCAGGATTTCAGA
This sequence comes from Paronellides praefectus, assembly GCA_027744595.1. NCBI lineage: Eukaryota > Metazoa > Arthropoda > Collembola > Entomobryomorpha > Paronellidae > Paronellides > Paronellides praefectus. Next base: position 9,127 of record JAITYZ010003501.1, on the reverse strand, counting down.
TTTTGCTGATAGATTGTTTTAAGCTTTGCTTTTGACAGTTCATCTTAACTGACCCTCAATGTCAAATTTTTCAATAATCGAGAAAACATGGCATATCATTCGGTGTGTATTAAATTATCACAAAATACACACTATTAATATTATAAAATCCATTTTTGCTATACATATTATGAGGTTATATATTAGACATCCATTTGATCCATTACCAATTGTATATATATTGAGTCTGAATAGTTATACATATATTTATGCACGAAACAATTGCGTAGGCATTGTGTAATGATGAACGTAACAAAAAATAAGTATGATTGACGCTCCAACGTTGAAAATTAAATACTGACAGTAGTGCCTTCAGTAGAAAGAGTATTGTCTAGCTGACAGTTGACAGACATGATTAAATGATGTAAACAATTAAGGGCAAAAGATGACGAGATGGATTGGCCTTCCCTTCCATCCAGGAAATGAGATGCCTGTTTTTTTTGCTCATCAGAGTTCTCTGTGCTCCCAGTCAGTCACTCATACGTAATATACGCTACATAATATACTATACACGCTGTTCTCAACAAAAAAACCGTACAACATTATTCACCAGCGGAAAATGTGTGCAAGTTCCTTATTTACTTATACTCTGAACTGGAAGCTACTACATTTACATAATAAGAAGAATTAGAATTAAGCATCGCGGGATGCGAGGACGGCATTTTACCACCAAGAAAAAGAATATGCCTAAGAAGCTGCTCCACTACATTCATACATGGATAGATGAAGAGAGAAAGCTGTCTGTTACTAGAAAAAAAAATCTCCCAGGAATTGAAGGATTATTTAAAATGTAATACCCGTATTTCCTCCTCCGTTTTTTTGCAGAGGGAATCATCCTCGTCATCATAATATGTAATTGCTCTTTCTCCCTCATCTTATCTATCATTACTACTGAGATTCTATACTGCTACACATTGCATAATATAAATATATATAATACATACAAGTATATATATTCACAACCATCTTCTTTACTGTTCTTCTTGCCCCTTTCCACAGTTTGTTAAAAATTTTGGGTATCTTTTTTATACGTTACATATTATGTACCGCACGAAGAACAAAAGAGCCAAGTGTTTCAATATTCTTTATTTTTTTTGGTATGCACAAGACACCCGTCATTTGAACTGTATATTATTGTACCTATCAAAGTGTAAAAATCTACAATTCATCACAAATAGCATAATAACAAAAATACGAGTATATGTACCTATCTATATATACATACTTGTGTTGTAAAATGGGTCGAATTTTCTCTGTGAGTTTCACAGCTTCCTTTTTTTCCAACCTCTCCATTGAAATAAAAGATGAGGGGAGAAAAAAGAAAGTAAATCCAGACATGCAGAAGCAATATCCGTTTTTCTTTTGGATGAATACAAATTACGACTAGTGAAAAATTCAATGCATGTGGCCTTTTGCGAAAAAAAGGAGTTTCTAAAACACATAACGATACACACAGTGAGAAACAAGGAGACAACTGTCGTGTATCATACATGCCATCATCATCATCTTTCTTAGAAAACTACTTGCTTGCTTATATTTATGGTAGATAGATAAAGTTTTCCTCTTCCAAAAAAAATAATATGAAGTCTTGTTGTGTGCAGCGTCTGTGTAAAAAAGCATACTTAATAGCGCCACAGTCCCTCGTGATTTTCACAAAACATTTATAGAGTCAACTTTTGTACAAGAAAATTGTAAAGTGGTAAAACGAATATATGGTATGCTGCTGCTGCTGCTGCTATAATGCATGCATTGCTATTTGGTGTTCACACACAAAAAAAATAACTACTTTGCTTATGTGACGTATGTTTATATTATGTGTAATATTGGTAGTCATCATATTGCTTAGAGAATCCTTTTTATTTATGTAGAAAGTGGCACACAGTCATATTATGCAGATGTATGCTACATAAGTTATATACAATGTGTTACGTATATGCATGTATGTAAATACTTAGTACCCACAGAAAAAAAGACTCTCACTTTTTTCTATTTCTTTCTTCTTTTTCTTATTTGCCGTGAAAACTGTTTCCATCTTGGATTAGTTCATTTCCTCTCCTTTGGTTGACGGTTAGGAAGAACAAAACCGGAGAAGGATGGAGCATATATAGCCAAGAAAAGAGCATCATCATACACACGACGCATAGTAAGAGGAGCAGCAACAGGAGCCAGAATGAAGAGCAACTGGTTTGATGCATGTAATATATAACGAGTGATGTACAAGGGGAAAGTGCTACTAACTCAACTATTACTGGCTCGATATTCATATCTTAAACGCGTGCACGTACCTATACTCTTTATGTACATACATACCTTACACTTTACCCATTATATTCAAACATACATTACTCGTTATACACCGTTTTTATATAGTTATATACCGCATTCACGTTCTACCATGTGGGCGAGCATGACAAAGGACGATAGTAAAAAAATACAACCTACACAGTTGGCAGATATATACACACAACGCGGACACTAAAAGAGAAAGACTGAAAAAATAAGGTATATGAACATACAAAAATTCTAAATGCTGTATTTATTATTGGTGAATGTTTCGAGGCATATATGGTTTGTATATATGAAAGGATGTCTTCAATGTAAAAGAAGAGGGGAAAGCAGAGGAGAGTACAACATACATGCATATACAAGAAGGGGCAAAACAAGTCGTGTTCTCCTTGAAAGACGATCAAGATGAAATAGAAAGGAAATCTCTCAGGGAATTGGTCTTACATATACACAGGAAAAGGAACATAAAAAACTGACACTGCTCAACATTAGGGATCTTATCAAATTTGAGCTTGGTAGATATTTGGGAAACTTGGATTTTATGAATATATAGCACCTACATAATAAATACACTATGAGAGTAGTAGCTAGTTGCATTGAAGAGAAACCTGTGTAAAAATGTTTACTTTAAAATGGATATTTATATTTTTGTCAGAAAAGGGGCAAAATGGCACCCAGAAAACAAAGTGGTTGTACCGTAATTTTTTTTTAAAGTAGACATTTTGGCCTGAGTGTATTCGCTTCAGTAGAAATACATGGCAGTTTTATTGTTGTTGTTCTACACTATTCCCGCATATTAATATCCATGTAATGTTATTATTATATAAATAATAGTAAATATTAGCCCTTTTGATTTACTTGGAGTTAAAATAGTAATGATGCTCTGCATAGATGATCCACAATTGTGTACAAATAATATACATTATTTACTTGCATGATTCTACCAACTAAAGCGTGACTTTTCATCATCGTACGTTTTCCTTCCCAGTATAAAACAAAGACCATGCGTGAGTTTAACCTTCTTGTTCTCCAGCTTCCATGTGAGATGAGTTATAAAAAATAAAAGATTTTGGAATAAATACAAGAATAGTGAGTAAATTAACGTATATACGTATACCTAGGTAGGTGCTTTCGGTTTACTTGACAAATGAAAGCATATCTTTTTTTTAAAAAAAATCAAATTTCGTGTTTCGAATACAGGTGTAAACGTACAACTGAATGTCTACAATTGAAATATTGCAAAATTCATTGAATAAATTTCTGCTGTTCTTCCATCCAACAATTGGTCATTCTAGATAAATTAACACCTAAAAAATTATTCTTTTCAGATTTATAGGATATTATTTTGTGGAAATACGTATCACTTTTTATTTTTATCGTTTCATGTCACAGTCAGTTGGTGTTGCAACGCATAATATTTCGCATAAAATAAAGTGTGTTATTTGTGCTAAACACGGAAATAATATTACTTTTTAACGTATTGCATGTCTCGTAAGGTAAATTAAGCAGGGATATGATGGCTCCCGTGTGAGTATGCGCCTGCATCCAAGAGTCTCTAAAATACCCTTTTTGTAAATTGGTAATAAAGAAGAAAGGGTATACTTTTTTGCATTTAATTTTCTCCTCTCATCCCTATGTGAGATGGTACTTAAAGAACTTATATATCACAATAAAGAAAACATGTGAATCATATATATACCTATTCCATGTTTATATATTAAAAAGGTACTTTACTCAACTATACTCATGCAGTACATAAATAATATTTATAAATAGAAAAAAGCCTTACATGCTCCAAAATTTATTATTAAAATGTATATCATGACTTTTTCTATACACAATCGAGTATAATACTTGATGTAAGCATTTCCTGGGAAAGCGATTGAGGATGGGGAGATGATGAATTCGTAAAAATGATACCACACGGCATTGCTCATACAAAAGGTGCGTGCGTAGGTTTTTTCTAAAGCATATGTATATGTACATAAATTTATCCTCCATTTTTAATTCCGGATGAAAAGAAACGCCTTCACATGTCTTTGGTACCTACCTACGCTATAATCTTCTGGGTTGAATACTAAGTTTATAATAATGTTTTTATTTATATTTGCAAAAAAATATTCTATGCAATGGTTTTATTCATTTCCTTGATGTTACAATATTGAATATTACAAAAACCGTGTAAATAGAAAGTAAACATGTTTAGAAAAAAACAAACAAAGGAAACATACATGTATACATGTATGTTTCCTTTGTTTTTTTTTCTATGCATATGCAAATGCAGGGAATCATAATATATAACATGTTTGATGATTCATTGGCGTGTGAACATGCACAAGTTTGCAAAAGTGCCATTTTAAATGCACCAACTTAACAACAAGCCCTTATGCTGCTTCTACTATTTTATATTGACTGGTTTTTATTATTATTTTTTGAAACAAGTAGAAAGCAGAGAAAATACGAAAGAAGTAGGATACTTTCAAAAGCGGCGATGGCGATGGCAAGTGTACAACAACAACTCTTTGTAGATCTTGGTTATTTCATGGATAGATTGATTTACACCTGATTCCCCAGAAAAGCTTCACAACAAAGCTTATTTTATTTTGTGCTACAACCAACACCCCCTCCTTCATCTTCCCTTCTTCAATCCTGCAGAACCACGTGATGTTCATACTTTACCGGAGTATCCTTCATAATATGTGCCCATAAACACATACATATACTTGAGATATTTTATAGTTGGCATTTTTTCATCTTGTTGACTTTAGCCATTTTACTTGAGCAGTGCCAAAGGAATTCGTATGTCTTGTTGTAAAAGGAGAAAAAAGAGACAGGCAAGAAGCCGAGATAATACACAGGCACGAAAGCAAGAAATACACGACATTCGACACATAAGAAATAAAAGAAACCCTCCTTTCAGAATGCTACATAAATGCAGAACTACAGCACACAAACAAACCCCTTTGCTGGTCCTAAAATATGTCTGAAGACAAAGAAAGACGTCATCGTCATAATATATGGTTCAGTTTTGCGTGCAAGCCACACCACTGGCATCTCCAATTGTCGTCGTCGTCATTACCAGTGTAGTCTCTCTATCACAGAAGAGCAACAAGCGGATATTGTAAAAGCAACATTTTTTTGTATCGCAAACGAAAATAGTTTTGATAACACCGTACTGCTTCTCTCTCTCCTTTAATATACATGCCATCAGTATAAGCTAAAGCTTTGCCGAGGACTCCTTTTAAAGCGAGCCATAAATAATATTGGACTGCCAGTCTGTCGATCCGTCTGGGACAGTCCTGCTTCTCTTCCATTTCGATTGGCACTATTCACATCTTAGGGGCTAAAGTTAGGTGGGCATACAGAGCTATGTAAACCCGAACATTTAAAGAATGCTTACTTTCATCTGTTCTAAATCAAAAGCCTCTGAATTAGAAGGCCTGCAGATATTTTTTTTAATTTAAACTCGAATACAAGTTTGAGCTTGTTGTTGTTGTTTGTTTTAAACTACAAAAGCAATTAAAGGTAATTTGTCTCAATCAAGCTACTGACAAAGTTGAATTAATCTTTAATTTTGAAACCAAATGCACTCCATTGTTACAACATTACAATGTATTATTCTTTATTTGTGACAAGTATTTAAGGTATGTACAAAGGCGAAAAAAGATATATAGTGATTCGACGTGCTTCCACTTCGGCATGCCAAGAACGTTCTGATTTTCTGTTTCTTGTCATCTTACTGCATTCTATATCTTTTCGGAATTCTCTACAACTTTCTTTACTTGTAGTAGGTATAACACATTGAAAAAATAGCATTTTTATTGGAAAGTACAAACATGCCAAAGAGGGACATATTTATTTTCACATGTATACATGTATGTGATACCGCTATTGCCGTTTCAGCAAACTGGGATTATGTACATCAATTGTTTTACTACTACAGGGAAGTTTTCTCACGTAACTTGGAGTAATGTAATGTCATGTAATTTAATACTAGTTTTTTTTCTCGCTCTGAACAAAGTCAGCAAAAGTCTTCTTTGTAAATCCTATTCATCTTTCTTACAAGAAGCAAAAAGCATTACCCTTACATAGAAAATAATATCCGACGGATTCTGCTGAGGGTTAAGGGAAGAACGACAGGATTTTTTTCTTTACAAACTTGTCACGAAAAGGGGGTTGAAGTTTTTATAGCAAGTGAACGTGCAGAAACTCTATTCAGTTGATCGAATAAATTAATTTATCATTCTTTGATACGTCCAAAATGTTGATTTATTAAAATATTAGTCTCTACTTTGAACAAACATACGTCAAAAGGGTTGCTCTACTTTTAACTATTATTAGAATTTTTACACTTTCACCAAAATTGTTTCATAAACATGGTTATCATCATTCAAAAGTGGCCGAAATTCCGGCGAAGATTTAATTTGTTCAAAATCATAATAATATTTTGATGGCATGATGCCCGTTTCCTCGATTTACGATTAAAATTCACGAAGGAATCTAATCAATGGCAAATCCAAAAATACAGTCGTCCATATTTAACAAAAAGTACATAACCAAGTAAAATTATAAAACCACAAATATTATGTCCGCAGGAAGCCCTGCAAGGGTTAAGAATAATGTACCAATGTACTTTTGCACTACTGTTTTATTTTTAGCTTTAAATAAAACGAGATGAGATGAAGCTCCATAAAAATTGATCTTACATGTCTACTACCATACACTTTTTGCTAACATACAGTAATTGTAAAATACACTGGGTTGGAATCTGTGCGGACAGCACATTTCAAGTGATTCCTTTACATCCCTCCAAAAAATATAACAAAAAGTACAACCTGAAGTAATGTTATCACAATCTCCACATACTGTTTTCTGATATTGTGTACCTACAGAAGATATGGTTTATGTCCATCATCCATTTTCTCTAATGACGATTCGATATGTGATGTGATTTTATTACGTTCGTGTAAGAGCCTGTTAGGTTTCATCTTCCATTTTTATAATATCCAATTACAGCCACTCGAGGAAACACCAAATACATGTACAGTCCTGCTGAAAAACATCATCGTGAAAAAAAATAAGACAATCAATGATACCCACACGTTCCCAAAATAAATACCTATAATATGAGCTCATCTTACAATTAAAGGAAATCCAAAATACCTATCATCTTCATACTACATCGAGAAATCTATAATTTCACCAAAGATAAAAATCATGTTTCTTTCTTAAGGATCATACTATCCTCTTGTATAATCATATCATTAAAGTATTGCTGGAATAGGAAGGGGATCATGAGATGGTGGTGAGTTATATAGTGTGGCATTATATGTTTTCTGTTGAAAAATTCCCAATATAAAGTTTTTTTAGAGATGCCATTCTCATCATAAAAATAACAAATATACACATCTTTAACATGACTCTGGGCTTTGGCTTCTTGGTTATGACGATAAAAATTGGGAGAAAAGTGTCTCACGTGGTTGTTGGTGTCTTGGGAGGTTGTTTACTCCGCTATTTGATCGAAGCAAGTGCTGCACCGTTATTATTACGTCCATACATAGGTTGTAAGAAATTCATGGAACTACATTGATGAGATGTTGTTTTTTTGTCTGGTACACCAACATAACAAGTTGTTTATTTATAGTGTGTAAACTTGTATAAGTATGTGTATGTGTGCTACAAGGATCAGCTACCAATCCCGTCATCTTCCCCCGTCAAAGTTGGTTACGCAAATGATTTAAACAAGAAGAGGAAAAGCTTTTGCTTTATTACTCTTCATACAAGAACGAGCAAGAAGCTCTGAAGGCGAAGAGTATTTATATAAAAATAGTATGAGTTCAACAAGCGTGCAAACCCAAAGACAACTATAGTAGTAGACCTCAGCTTGATAACGGAATTCAGGAGTCACTTTCCTTGGTTCAGTTCAGTCAGCAAGTCTGTAAATACTAAGTGGATAATATTTATGTGCTCTACTATCCCAGTTACTCTTCTTCCTCTACATTATGACTACTTGTCAACCCATAGATCATCAAGTAGCAGTATAGAAAATAGGCAGGAGAAAGTACAAAACATACAGACCGAGATCCAAGGAAATGGTTAGTAAACGGGAATAATTTTTATGACCAAGTAGTAGACGATCACCTGCTTATCGATGCGTATGTATGATGACAATTTCGTTAATCTATTCATGTTATACAAACATGCGTATAAAATACAAAAGCAACATGGATCGCTACACAGAGAGAGCAAAGTCAAGAGAAAATATTTTATTAATATTAGTTGCTTTGGCGTCCTGTGACACATTATGATATTTTATTTTGTGAAGGAAGGTTATTTTAATCATCATCATAATACACAGAGGTTACTATCAAGGAATTTGTGCATGAAAGAATGTACTATTGAAATCACTATAGAAAATATATAAGCCCTAAATAAATAGTATAAGCTAAATAGTATTTAGGGCTTATCTATTTTCTATAGTGATTTCAATAGTACATTCTTTCATATACAAATAACTTGGTTACAATGACATGTAACACTCAAAGTGTATAATGATCCGCTAAACGTTTTCTATTATATAAATTGACCCAAAATTGACCACTCGATGACAGAGTATCATTTCAGGATTAAATGGACACTTATGTTATAATAAACACATTATATGTCATACAATATGACATGTGAAAACAATTAAGACTAGTCTTAATGGTAGTAACAATAGATATAATATTTAATCTACCATACATATGTATATATTTTATGTATAAATCTACATTACACAACAGATCGTGATGATAAGATA